>JAABKJ010011252.1:0-10785 GCA_011634705.1 Andricus grossulariae
TGATTAATCTGCCACCCAAAAAATTATTTTTCAATAATTTTTAAACTTTTAACCAAAAAGTCTAATTTTTAAACAAAAAATTAATTTTCAACCAAATAGTTCAATTTTCAACTAAAAAAAAACAGAATTTTTCGAATAAAATTCATAAATTTTCAAATAAATAGGTGAATGTTCAACTAAAAAAGATCAATTTCCAACCAAAATTGAAAAAGATAAATTTTAAATAAAAAAATTAATTTCAACTAAAAATGTTTTAAATAAGAAGCCGTTGAATTCAAATAAAAAGGGCGAATTTTCAACAAATCATATAACTTATCAAATAAAAAAGATCAATTTTTAACCAAAAATTAAACAAAAACAAATAAAAGACAAATTTTCAACCACAGAGAAGAAACTTCAACCGATAAAATTTTAATCAAAAACAGTTGAATTAAAAAAAAAAATATTTTTCGTTGAAAATTCATAATTTTTGATTGAAAATTCATATTTTCGGCTCGAAAATTTAACAATTTGGTATAAAATTCAACTATTTGGTACAAAATTAAACTGTTGTGTAGAAAATTCGTTTCTTTATTGAAAATTTAACTATTCCAGTTGCAGATTCATTATTTTAGTTGAAAATTGATATCTTTGTTTGAAAAGTTAATTATTGGAATGTAGGTTCCTACCATATCATCGGTCGGTAATTTAGGTTCCTACTATGTACCGACCGATGTCGGTTAGTAAGCGATTTATCTTACCGACTGATAGCATAATTTGGTATAAAATTAAACTGTTTTGCAGAAAATTCTTTTTTTATTGAAAATGTAACTATTCCAGTTGCAGATTCATTATTTTAGTTGAAAATTGATATTTTTGTCTGAAAAGTTAATTTTCGAAATGTAGGTTCCTACCATATCGTCAGTCGGTAATTTAGGTTCCTAATAAATACCGACCGATGTCGGCTAGGAAACGCTTTACCTTACCGACTGATAGCATAAGCTGGTAAAAAATTCAACTATTTGGTACAAAATTAAACTGTTTTGTAGAAAATTCTTTTTTTTTTATTGCAAATGTAACTATTCCAGTTGCAGATTCATTATTTTAGTTGAAAATTGATATTTTTGTCTGAAAAGTTAATTATTGGAATGTAGGTTACTACCATATCATCGGTCGGTAATTTAGGTTCCTACTAGGTACCGACCGATGTCGGCTAGTAAGCGCTTTACCTTACCGACTGATAGAATAATTTGGTATCAAATTCAACTTCTTGGTTAAAAATTTATGTAATTTGTTGAAAATTTGTATTTTCGGTTAAACCCAACTACTTCTGATATTAAATGAAAATACTATTTGTTTGAATATCAAATATTACATTTTTCGTTGAAAATTCATCTTTTTGGATCAAAAAATAAACTTCTTGGTTGTAAAATAATTTTTTTGCTAAAAATTCATATTCTCGGTTTAAAAGTTAAACTGTTTTATAGAAAAATCGTCTTTTTGATTTGAAAATGTCACAATTTGATATAAAATTGAACTATTTGGTATAAAATTAAACAGTTTTGTATAGAAATGGTTTTTTTTTAATTAATTCTTCTTAATAAAAATTACACTACATCGTGTTTAGTTAAAAATTGATATTTTTTAGCTTAAAGATTCAACTATTTAGTTCATACTTTTTAGAAACGAAAAAAATAGAGACTAAAAGTTAACCAAATAAAATTTAAACTAACATTAAATCAATTGATCACAATATTTAGTTGAAAATTTGTATTTTTGGTTGAAAATTGAACTATCTGATTGAAAATTTATGTTTTTTGTTTCTTTTCTGTTTTAAAAATCCTGGAATTTTGGGACTTTTTGACAGGTTCCAGGGATAAATAAATTTACAAAAAAAAACTTTTTTCATAATTATAAAAATTTAGGACCAGAGCCGCGTTTCTTAGTGTTTCTTATTTATTATCCCAAGTTTTCAACTCGATGTGGCTATTCGTGTGAAAATAAGTTTACAAATAAAAAAAGTGTCGGTAAGGTAGGAAGCCGGTCACGTGACCCACTCGTCACATGGCCTTAAAGTTCATTTTTGTTGTTGAAAATTCACAATTTTAGTTGATAATTCATTTGTTTTTTTTTTTTTTGTTGAAAATAAATGTTTTGAACCGAAAAATTTTCTATTTTGTTAAAAATTCATATTTTTTGGCAGAACATATATCTTCTTAGTTGAAAATTTAATTATTTGGTGAAAAATATATGTATTTGATTTACAATTCGTATTTTTTGGAAGAAAATCAAATTTTTTGATTAGAAATGCAATGTATTTTTAAAAATTAATCTGTTTTTGTTGCGGATTCAAGTATTTTTCGAAAAATTTATCTTTTTTGTTTATATTCAAATTTTTTTTATTTAAAATTAAAACTGTTTTGTTGAGAATTCATCTCTTTGGCTTAAAAATTCAGCTACTTGATTGAAGTTGAACTACTTTGTAAAAAACTAATGTTTTATGTGAAATTCATGTATTTTGTCGAATATTCTTGTTTAAGTAGAAAATTAATCCTCTTGGTTCAAAATTTAACTATTTGGTAGAAAATATATGTATTTTGTTAACAATGGGTAATTTTTTGCTCAAAGTTTTTTTTATTTTGGGTAAAAGCGTAACTGTATGGTTAAAAAGTAATCTGTTTTAATTGAATATTTAAATAGTTTGTTGAAAATTCGTCTCCTTTGGTTGTATTCAACTGTTTTTAATTCAAAAATACAAATCTTTTTTGGTTTAAATATCCACTAAAACATTTTTAGCTTGAAAATTCAAGAACTTCGTAGAAAATTCAACAGTTTTGTGGAAAATTGATGTAGTTTTCGATAATTCATCTTCTTGATTGAAAATATAACTATCTGGTTGCAAATTCAGCTGTTTTGTTAAAAGCACGTTTTTTTAACTTGAAAATTCATCAATTTAGACAACCCCTAATCAGCCGTTGAGAAAATTTGTAGCCAATTGGTGAAGAAGTTAAAAAAATATTTTTTAAGAAAAAGTAAAGAAATAGTATCATTATGCGTCAGTAATTATTTCGTAGGTCTTACGGTCTTCATAATATTAAAAGAAATAACAAACGAAGTTACTAAAGAGTTCGTTTATTAATAGTGCTGACGTTTCGGCTATCAATGCGTGCCTTTTTCAAAGAATCTAAATAAATAATATATAAATAATAACAGTTTTTAAATTTATTACAAACAAAAAATATTAAAAGTAAAAGAAATAAAAATATTTTTGATTAGTATCTTGTAAGAAACAAGAGTTTTTCAATATTGGAATCAACAACATGTCAATAGCTTATGGTCAAACTTAAAAATAATTCTAAAATGTGACTCAAATTTAAAAAACAATTGTATTACATCGTGTTGTAGACAAAAGCCCCAAAAATTGAAGAGGCGGTAATATGTCAATACAGATTTGATTTGATTACTTTATAATACATTGATATATTTTGTTGACATTCATAATTTCTGTCTGCAAGTTAATAGAAATATTGTGATATTTGTATATAAAAATGGATTCTATTATTCGTCTTTTATAAGTATTTTTTTCTCTAGCCAGAATTTTAATATTGTTAAAATCAAAATTAAAGTAATGGTTTAAGTTCCAACAATGTTGTGATAGATCTGTATTCAAATTTCCAACTCTACAATCTCTTTTATCTTCCGAAACTCTAGTTTTTAATGTTCTACCTGTATCACCAATGTACACTTTTTTACAACAATTACATTTCATGAGATAAACAATTCCAGACAATTTTTCGGTGTTATCAATATCTTTTTGATTAATGGAAAATTTTTAAGAGTGTTTTGATTGCTAAAATAAACATCTATATGTTAAATTTTTTTAACGAATTTCTCAACCTTTCAGAGTGTCCTTGAACATAAGGTGACGCAACTTTTAGATCAGATTTTCTGTACGTGTCAATCCAAATATTTTTCTTACTAGAACCATTATAGATTTCATGAATTCGTTCTCGAATAATATTATTCATCAAAGGAAGAGGATAATTATTTTGAACTAATGTGATTTTAATTTTATCCAAATTTTCTTTCCTGAATTTTATATCACTCAATTTTATGCATCTATCAATTAGACCTTTAATTAGGCCGACCTTTTGGCAATACAAATGATGAGAATTAAAATTAAGATATCTACCAGACCATGAAGCTTTTTTAAACCAATTAGTAATTAACTCACCTTTAGGTGTTTTTATAATTTGTAAATCTAGATAATTAATCGAATTGTTATGTGCAAGTTCAAATGTAAACTGTATGGAATTTTCAATACTATTAAAAGTATTTATGAAATCATCCATTTTTTCTATAAGAACAATAGCTAAAATATCATCCACGTATCGTTTATATAAAATAGGACTAAAATTTAATTTATTTAAAGCTCTTGTTTCTACATCCTCTTGAACCAAATTTGAAACTATAGGAGACAATGGAGAGCCCATAGGACAACCATTTAATTGCTTATAATATTTACGATTAAAAGAGAATTCATCTTTTGTTCTTTTAGTTATATTATGATTTAGTATTAGTTTTCCCTCAATGCAAAATAATGCAAGATCTAATGGAATGTTATTAAACATTGAAAAAACGTCTAATTACACTAAAGAATATGTTGGACAAACTTTAATTGTATTTAAAATGTCTTTTAAATCCCAGCTATTTTTAACGAATGATTCTGTGTTTCCTGAAACCGGGTTTAAAACATTAGAAATACATTTGGCTAAGTTGTACGTAGGAGATCCAATTGTAGAAACAATTCATCTCCATTTCAAATGTGGTTCGTGCACTTTTGGTAGAGCATAAGCTTTTGCTACAGTACTATTGTGTGTTTTTAATTTATATGCAACTTGTTCATTAATTAATCTTTTTTCTCCCATCTAATAGTTATATCGTTACATTTTCCTTATATGTTGGAACAAGACTAGTTTTCATCTTTTTATACAAAATATTATTGTTGAGCATGTTCTCCACAGTTTTATTATAATTAAAAAAAAATGTAATTGTTGTGAAAAAGTGTACATTGGTGAAACAGGGAGAACATTAAAAACTAGAGTTTCGGAACATAAAAAAGATTGTAGAGTTGGAAATTTGAATTCAGATCTATCACAACATTGTTGGAACTTGAACCATTACTTTGATTTTAACAATATTAAAATTTTGGCTGAAGAAAAAAATACTTATAAAAGACGAGTAAAAGAATCCATTTTTATAAAAAAAGATCACAATATTTCTATTAGCTTGCAGACAGAAATTATGAATGTCAATAAAATATATCAATGTATTATAAAATAATGAAAACCCAATTTAAAATCCAGTTGCTTTGGCGCGCTTTCCTCATTTGCGATTCATTTAAATGACGCCTTTAGTCTGTATTGACATATTACCGCCTTGATGTTTTCTCATGTCTACTTTGTCATACGTTCGTCGTTTGTCCCAAAACATTATAAAGATTTTGTTTCTTATTTCTAATTTAAGATGTTGTCTCTATTTTAAAAAAGCCTCTTCAATGTTTGAGGCTTTTTTCTACAACACGATGTAATATAATTGTTTTTTAAATTCGAGTCACATTTTAGAATTATTTTTAAGTTTGAGCATAAGGTATTGACATGTTGTTGACTCCAATATTGAAAAACTCTTGTTTCTTACAAGATACTAATTAAAGATACTAATTTTATGAAGAACGTAAGACCGACAAATTACTTACTTACGAATAGACTATTTTTAGGCAGCAGTCCCATAACCTCTCTGGGGTTGCAGTGATACCAAACTGAGAGAGCGTCTAAAATAAATCGAGATATGGCTGCGGTACCAAGTTCCTTTCAGTGACAAGGAGACATTTAGTCCTCCTGCCTGTATATTATATTCATGGAAAAGCCTCTAAGAATAGCCCTCATCGACGAAAAAGGTATGGATCTCGGGACAGTGAAGGTACGTGGGTTAGCGTTTGCAGATGATAAGTTTTGTATGACAGGGACAATCGAACGGTTGCAAAGAATATTGAGCAGAATGAATACTAGAATGAAGAACATTTGCCTTAAAATTAAGGTGAATGAAACAAAAATTATGGTGTTCGAAGGTAAGGGTGAGAAAACAGTGGCGAGACCTGGATATACCAAGATAAGGATATGAGTAGAATTAACGCCGTTGGTATGCAATACCTGCGCAATGTGTGCGGTAAAGTTCTAATGGACAAATTAAGTAGTAAGATAATTCTCAAAGAATGTGATGTAAAGGAGACACTGTTTGGCAAGCATGAAATAAGTTTGTTCAGATGGTTTGGGCATGTTGAGAAAATGAAAGATGAATGACTGACGATATAAGTATACTCGTATCGAGCAGACTGACCATAAAAACACAATTTTGTGTTTCTTAGGAGCGGAAGGCAAATGACGATAGTTTATGCGATTGTAGTAGGCAGATTTTTTTCTTTTTAATTTAAAACAATAATTGGAGGTGGCGTATTGTCTTTGAACTATGTCATTGCAAAAGCTGACAATTTCGGTAAGTGAAGTACTCTTCACTTAGCGAAAAAATAAAAGTACAACCTCAGCTCTTTTCATCGGTGTGAATGAATAACAGGATAAGTGAACGTCCCCACCCAGCCTGACTGAATTTGATGTAAAAGTGTTCAGTTACCTAGAACGCTTAGCACGACAGGATCTACTATCGGCGAGAAAATGATAGACATCTGCTTTTGAAGCTTAACAACTCAGCCAAAAAAATACTAGAATAATAAGTAAATAGTAATTTGAAAGCAAAAAGTATTCCGCGTAAATGAGCGTGAATACGTTATTGTAACAATTTTGTTTTGCTTTGCAGATTGAAAAATGTATAAAAAGGTAAAGTATTTCGGGCACATTTAAAAATAGTCAAGTTTAGAGCATTATTTCTTATACAAGAGGCAATAGGAAAAATTTGAAAAAATTCATAAATATGAAGAAAACATTTATGAACAAATTGCAGTAAACTAATTCGTGAAATAATACAAATTGTTGTTTAAAAGTACATAAATGTAACATAAATAATATCTTTAGTTCTAACGAAGATATTAAAGTGATTCAAACTTCCAACTGTAACGGATAGACATTGTTTTTGGTTGGAAAGCAACTGTCAAAAAGCACCCCTGCTCGTTTCTAACACGTATGTCAAACTATACGATTTTTTTGCACCGATGGTTGAAGAAAGTATGAAGTTTTCTGGCGATTTCAATGTGAAACAAAGTATGAAAAAAACTTTTTCTCATAAGTTTCACATTTTTTAACATAAAGACCGCCATATTTAATTTTCTGGAAGTGATATTTTAATTTTGAGCTCAGATTCTGAAAGAGCGTACCCGAAAATAGTAGAGCATTATAATAATGAGGCTTCAAAATGAATAAAAAAATCAAAGTTCTTTATCGTTAATGGAATAACTTAGTGGTATAAGTCTTGAATGAAAAAAGTTGATTTTGCCCATGTCAATTGCATGAAAACTTCAGAGAATATAGGCCATCTCTGAATAGATATTGTTTAAAAATTGTTTACAGGAAGCTACCTTCCACTATCCCATATACTACTTTTATTTGCTTTTCGCTCATAGGAAAACCAAGTGTTTTTCCTGGTCATCCTAATATCAAGGTAGAGTTAAATAGTTTAATAGATTTATGAAAAAGGTCTTGCAAAAGTCAGGAAACTTCAATAACCTGAAATAACTGTCAAGGATAAAAAATTTCAAAGTTTTCAATTTTAATTTGAAATTGTTTTATTTCGTTTATTAAAAATTCTAGGTTGAAAATTTTACAAGTTTAAGATTCTAATCTTTCAATATTAATGGTCAGGGAAAAGGAAAAAGTGGTCTGCGAAAAATTAAAGAATTTTCAAAATAAAGTTTTGTGATATGCCTGATAAAATATTCTTGTTAGTAATTTATTCGCCTTTTTATATTTATGTATTTTTTTTATTATTATTATATTTTGTTGTTTAAAAGTCAACGGAAATCTTTTTCCGACGAAAATTAAAATATTATTTTGTTGTTGAAAATTTCTGTTTTTAATTAAAAAGTGCATCTAATTTAGTAGACATTTTATATTTCTTGGACAAAAATGCGATTGTTTGGATCAAAATTAAAATTCTTTACTTGTGGATTCAAATATTTTGTTTGCAAATTTTGGTTGAACCACTTTGTTAAGAAATTATTTTTTTTTGCAAAAGCTTTACATTTTTAGTTGAAAATTCATCTTTTTGGTTAAATTCGAACTATTTGGTTCGGAGGTTAAAAAATTAGGTTACATTTTTTTCTTTTATGACTGAATAATCTTTATTTGTTGATAATTTTGGCTTTTTGGGTTTAAATTAATTCTTTTCGGATGAGATGTTGTCGTTTTTGGTTGAAATATCAACTATTATACTTTCTTATTGGGATTTTATCTCCTTTGGTTAAAAATTAGTTTTTTTTTTAATTAAAAATAAGGCCTTGTCTGGGAAAATAAAAAATTGTTCGAGGAAAAATAATAGAATTTTGAAAATAGCTAGTAAAATAGAAAAATGCAACCCATCTTCATGTATTTCCCATAATGTGTTTGACAAAATGAAACATGACTTTAAATTTAATTAACACTGAATAATTTTACATGTATGATAATATGCCCTCAAGCATGAAAGCTACCAAATTCCACATAATTTGACATAAATATACATTATATTATTGTTAAATGCATTCGCTTTATTCAGGCAGAAATTAATCCTGATGGTATAAATTACCTAATTTATTGTTTTTGAAAGCTATATACCGATGGGTGCAAATACCATCATTTGGTCCTGACATTAAAAAGACGTTAGAACCAAATGATGCAATAGTCTTATTTGCAACTATCGATACATCTTTTGTAAATATTTCTTATATATGTATAAATATTTATATGTATAAGGCTTTCCCTCCAAAGCATGTGTTATTTTGAATATAATAAATTTCCATTAGTTTCAATTTCTTAAGGTTTTTAAATGACTTAACCGGGCTTCAAAAGATTTCAAGGCTTTTTACATGTTGTGATATATTCTAAAGAGTTGCAAGGGATTTCCAAGAACTTTGTACGATTTCCAAAGATTTCAAAAGGTTTTAGTTAATCTCATCGAATTTCTAGAGAACTCTTGGGAATGAATTAAATCTTATTTCAAGGGATTTCTCTTGATTCTAACGGATTCCAGGGATATTCATGAAACACAAAATTTGAAAGGATTTCAAAGACTTTAAGCTGTTTTAACCGATTAAAAAAGACACTCAAAGGGTTTCAAAGAATTATGCAGGGTGTCCAACGATTTCAAGTAATTGCGAAGAATTTCAGAAAATGTAAGGGATTTTATAGGATCTCTAAGAATTTTAATGATTTTAGGGGATTTCAACAAGTTCGCGGGATTTCTAAGAATTTTAACAGCTCTCAAAGCCTTAATTGGATTTGAACATTCTTTCGAAGGTATCAAGAGATTTTAAGATAATCCAAAGGATTTTCAAGATTTCAGGACCTATACCGATTTTCCTATAATATTTTTCGTAATGGTCCGATCCGCAAGAGAGTAATTATTAGTAGTCCTTTTCTAAAATAGTTATAATTCTTCTTTCGTCCAACCTTCAGTCCAGCCTACAAAATTTGTTTGGTAAAAAAATGAAATTCCGGTTTGATATCCTTTTTCAATAATTTTCCATTGAAACCTTGAGAAAAACGTTCCATACATGTAGAATATTTTCTGTTCGCGAGATTTTGTGTGTATACTAGGGTGGTGCTTCTTTATACTTGATAAACATTTTGTTTAGAACTTCTCTGCTGACTTTTTCCCATGTTAAATCAATGATGATATGGGCTGATGATATATCTGTAAAAAAACAAGAAAGATTTTCGAATTGTTAATGTTAATAATGTAATAAAAATGGTATAATTGGAATTCGACTATGCCATTTTGTCCCGTGTATGTCAGTTACACCCTATCAAGAATCCCGGTATATTGAATTACCGTCAATTAAAAAAAAATCGAATATTTGTTATGGATGTGAATTATACTTGAATATCAACATAAATGTTGTAAAATCAGAGTTTGACAAATAGTCTTAGCAGATATGTCATTTTTTGAATTAGAGAGAATAGAAACCTTCAATTGTGAAAACATGATTAAAAGAACGCGATTGTGTAATGTTGTGGAAAATTAACTCCAAAAACTCTACATCTAGAAAGTTCGAGACAGCGTCTGTACTAGGTAAGAAAGATCAGGCTAGAAGATTCTCGAAATGTGAAGATACTAAATGTACCTAGCAATTAGGCCTGGAATATTCGAAGGAATGCAGGTATATAAGGACAGACGTCCTTCGTCTAAGTTAGTTCGATACTTAGTTCGTTCGTAACCTCAGTCAGTAAACCTCGTTGTATACTTGTTACTAAATAAATTCTTGTGCCTGTACTCTACACAGTGTTTCTTATTTGAAACAATTAATAACACCCAACAGGTTATGGGTTATTGGAATATGATGATGATGTGTTGTCGGTTTGTGAAGGTTCATTGGTTCGTCCAGAACCAGGTTCTGTTAATTATGATGCTGACCTGAAAAAGTTTTTGAAGGCAGATAAGAGTGCAAGAAAATTGATTGTGACAACAGTAGATAACAAACCTATGGAACTGATCATGAACTGCTCTACTGCAAGAGAAATGTGGTTGAAACTGAACTCAATATATGATATGAAATCAGATGAAAATTTATCGGCCGTTCAAAAACAGTTTTTTGATTATAAG
>JAABKJ010011253.1:0-10784 GCA_011634705.1 Andricus grossulariae
TTGGTTAAAAACTCATTTTTTGGTTGAAGATTCATCATTTTAGTTTACAATTCATTTTTTTGGATGAAAATTGTTTTTTTTTTTTTTTTGGTTTGATATTCATTTTTTTCAAACTGAAAATGTAACTATTCCATTTTTGGCTGAAAATTTCCCTTATTTAGTTAAAAATTTAACTATATTCTTATAAAATTCATTGTATTTTATTGAAATTTTTTTCATTGTAGAAAATTAATTTTCTTGGTTGCAAATGATTTTTTTGTGGTTGAAAAGTCATTTTTTTAAAAATTAAACTGTTTATAATTTAAAATTAAATTTTTTGTGTTTGAAGTACCAACTATTACATTTTTTGATGAGAATTCCATTTCTTGTTGAAAATTGATCACTTTCAGTTAAAAATTCAACTATTTGGTTGAAAATGAATTTTTTCGTTTAAAATTCAAATATTTTCAGGTTGAAAATTCAACTTCTTTTTTTTTTTAGAAAATTCGTTTTCTCGTCATTGTAAATTCAACAATTTGTTTGACATTTTTCATCTTGAAGATTCGTCTCTTTGGTTGAAAATTTTAGTATTTTATTGAAAGTTTTTTGTTTCGAAAATGTATCTCAGTTGAAAAATTAACTATTATGTTGAAAATTGGTCTTTTTGGTTAATAAATAAATATTTTTACTTGAACTCACGTAATTTGAGGATTTCCCTTTATATAAATGGGAATTTAAACATGTGGATGTTTTTTTCCCCCAATCATTTCTTCGAAATACGTCGGACAATTAACCAAAATTATCCAGTCAGTTTATTGGGATTATTTTCTTTCTTAATTTTTCCTCAATGGTTGAAGAGGGATGGAAAAATAAAATGGAGGAAGAGATTTATTTTTTTACAAATCCGACGTGTTTCAGAACATGTTAGAACAAGTAGCAGTAGCATGCATCCGAAGTTTCTAATACATTTTTTCGAATTTCGAAAGTAGAGTCCATCCGAAGGGAACGCCAAAAAATAGATTAAAAAAAAAACGCACTACTTGAACTCTTTCTGCGATTTATCTTCTTTTTCTTTAGCATCTTAGGCTTCTTTTGGCTTTTAAATTCAATTTTTTCCAAATTTATTTTCTATGCTGTGTATTAGATTCTTCCAGATTGTTATTATTTATTTTCGTTATGCTTTTTTTTTTCAGTTTCCTGGTTTAACATCACCTTTAGTGATTGGATTACACATTTTAATTGATTAGGTCAGTTTATTTTCTCCTCGATTTCTTTGTTTCATGAGCGCAATTATTTTTTTTCTGTCCAAACTTTCCACTTTTTCTCCTCGGAATCTTTTATGATTTGGTTTTATTTTGTATTTAGCTTTATAATATAAATTTGTAGAGCTTTTCTTATAAAACTCGAGAATTTTTTTTATTTTGGTTTCTGAATTTTGGATTTTCATGCTCGAATGTAAAAAAAAAAATTGCAACATGTTGTTCAAATATCCTTCGCATGTGCATGTGAATTTTTTCATTTGCTGTTTATGCAGTTTCCAAAATTAAGTTTTTAGATAATTTGATTAGATTAGCAATTTCAAACTTCAATTTTGAAAACTGTTAATTTTTGCAAGCATTTTCTCTTTTTGCACGCTCTTTTACTAAAACTAAATAGCTATTGAAAAATTAATATAAAATAAAAAAAATTGGGTAATGAATGAAATGTAAAGTTTTTATAAAATCTTGATTGTTGAATGCAGTAAAACGCAGATTTGATTCCACAATTGCATCGTTAGTTCTGCGAATCGTTAATTTTTTATTTAAAAATGCTCGTTTTCAAATTACTTAGTTTATTTAGCGAACCTTTGATGTAGAATCAGATATTTAATTATTGATTCCTAATTCTCGATTGTTAGTTATCAATTATTAATTATGTAGTGTCAGAAATAGAAAGGAACGATTTCAAATATTTTCCCCTGCCTTAGGTACCTGAAAAATGTTTTTCCAAAAGTGGACGAGACTGTTTTGCTAGATATACTGGAACAGAGCGATAATAATGTCCAAAAAGCTTCAGAAAAACTTATTGATCTTGGGTATGAAAAAAGAAGTCCGACCTGTCCCAATAAAAATAATTCCAAGCAGAAAGAAGAAGATGAAAAGGTGAGAATTTTGAAAAGCAAATTGGTTTTTTTTAGTGGGTATTTATTTTCTTCAATAATTCTTTTCCTTTTTTAGGCAGAATCTGTACGGACAGCGCCTACGCCACCGCCTCGTATGAGAAGTTTCGAAGAGAAAAATAAAAGTAGGTTGAAATATGTCTATGTTTTTCGATAGGGTAGTATATTTAGTAACTATCTTGTCCAAGAACATTTTTCAAAAATATCGTCAAATTTTCAAAATGTTTTTGTTCTATGTTTTCTATTTTGGTTTATGTTTTCAGTTGGATCGGTATATTTGGTGCAATATTGTACTATCTTCTTTAAAATATATCTATGTTTTTCGATAAGGTAGTATATTTAGTAACTATCTTGTCCAAAAACATACTTTAAAAAATTTCAGTCAATTTTTTAAAAAGTTTTTGGTCTATGTTTTTAGTTGGGTTAGTAGATTTGGTACAATATTGTACTGTCTTCTTCAAAAACATAGAGCGCATTTCACATTTGGGTATATGTTTTCAGTTGGATCAGTATATTTGGTACAATATTGTACCTTCTTCTTTAAAATATATCTCGTTTTTAAATAGGACAGTATATTTAGGAACTATCTTGTCGAAGCACATACTTTTAAAAAATGTCTGTCAAATTTTTAAAATGTTTTCGGTCAAATTTTTAAAATGTTTTTGGTCTATTTTTTCAGTTGGATCAATATATTTGTTACAATATTGTACCGTCTTCTTCAAAATATATCTCTATGTTTTTCGATGGGGTAGTATATTTAGTAAATACCTTGCCCAAACACATACGTCAACAAATTACGATCAAATTTTTAAAATGTTTTCGGTCTACGTTTTCTATTTTGGCCCATGTTTTTAGTTGGGTCAGTAGATTTGGTACAATATTGTACTATCTTCCTTAAAATATAAAGAGGGTCTCAAATTGGGGTCTATGTTTTCAGTTAGATCAGTACATTCGGTATAATATTGTACTATCTTCTTTGAACAAGTAGAGGGCGTCTCAAATTGGGATCTATGTTTTCAGTTGGATCAGTATATTTAGTACAATATTGTACCATCTTTAAAAACATAGAGAGGGTCTCAAAGTTGGGTATATGTTTTTGGATAGGGTAGTATATTTAGCAACTGTCTCGTCAAAACACATACTTTAAAAAACTTCGGTCAAATTTAAAAAATTTTTTTGGTCTACGTTTTCAGTTAAATTAGTGCATTAGATACAATATTTGTATTATCTTCTTCAAACAAGTAGAGAGGGTCTCAAATTTGGGTCTATGTTTTAAGTTGGATCAGTATGTTTGGTACAATATTGTACTATCTTCTTTAAAATATATCTCTATGTTTTTCGATAGGGTAGTAAATTTATTAACTATCTTAACCAAAAACATACTTTCAAAAATTTCGATCAAATTTAAAAAAATGTTTTTGTTCTATGTTTTCAGTTGGGTTAGTATATTTGGTACAAAATTTACTATCTAATTTAAAATATATCTATGTTTTTCGATAGGCTAGTATGTTGAGTAATTATCTTATCCAAAAACATAGTTTAAAACATTTCTGTCAAATTTTTAAAATGTTTTCAGTTGGATCAGTATATTTGGTACAATATTGTACCATCTTCTTCAAAATATATCTCTATGTTTTTCGATAGGGTATTATATTTAGTAAATATCTTATCCAAAAACATACTTTCAAAAATTTCGGTCAAATTTTTAAAATGTTTTTGTTCAGTGTTTTCTATTTTGGTCTATGTTTTCAGTTGGGTCATTGTATTTGGTACAATATTGTACTGTCTACCTCAAAAACATAGAGAGCATTTCACATTTGGGTATATGTTTTTAGTTGAATCAGTATATTTGGTACAAAATTGTACCATCTTCTTTAAAAACATAGAGAGGGTCTCAAATTTTGGTATATGTTTTTGGATAGGGTAGTATATTTAGCAACTGTCTTGTCAAAACCCATACTTTAAAAAATTTCGGTCAAATTTTTAAAATGTTTTTGGTCACATTTTTAAAATGTTCTTGGTCCATGTTTTCATTTGAATCAGTATATTTGGTAAAATATTGTACCATATTCTTTAAAAAGATAGAGAGTGTCTCAAATTTGGGTCTATGTTTTCAGTTAGATTAGTATATTTGGTACAATATTGTAATATCTTCTTTAAAAAAATGGAGAGCGTCTCAAGTTTGAGTCTATGTTTTCAGTTACAACATTACATTCGGTAAATTATTGTACTATCTTCATTAAAAACATAGAGGTCTCAAATTTGGGTCTATGTCTTCAGTTAGAACAGCACATACGTCCATGTAGAGAGGGTTTCCAAATTTAGGACTATGTTTTCAGTTGGATCAGTATATTTAGTACAATATTGTACTATTTTCTTTAAAATCTTGCTCCATGTTTTTCGATAGGGTATTATATTTATTAACGATCTTGTCCAAAAACATACTTCAAAAAATTTCGGTCAAATTATTAAAATGTTTTTTTTCTATTTTTTCTATTTTGGTCTGTTTTCAGTTGGGTGAGTATATTTGATACAATATTTTACTATCTTCTTCAAAATATATCTCTGTTTTTCGATAGGTTAGTATATTTAGGAACTTTATTGTCCAAGCACTTTTAAAAAATGTCAGTCAAATTTTTAAAATGTCTGGTCAAATTTTTAAAATGTTTTTGGTCTATGTTTTCAGTTGGATCAGTATATTTGGTACAATATTATACCATCTTCTTTAAAATCATAGGGAGGGTCTCAAATTTGGGTCTCTGTTTTAAGCTGGATTAGTATGTTTGGTACAATATTGTACTATCCTCTTTAAAATATATTTATGTTTTCCAATAGGGTAGTATATTTTGGTAACTATCTTATCCAAAAATATACTTTCAAAAATTTCAATCTAATTTTTAAAATGTTTTTGGACTACGTTTTCAGTTGGGTCAGTATATTTGGTACAAAATTCACTATCTAATTTAAAATATATCTATGTTTTTCGATAGGGTAGTATTTTTAGTAATTATTTTACCCAAAAACAGTTTAAAAAATGTCTGTCAAATTTTTAAAATGATTTTGGACTATGTTTTCAGTTGGATCAGTATATTTGCTACAATATTGTACCATCTTCTTCAAAATATATCTCTATGTTTTTCGATAGCGTAGTATATTTAATAACGATCTTGTTCAAAAACATACTTTCAAAAATTTCGGTAAAATTTTTAAAATGTTTTTGGTCTATGTTTTCTATTCTGGTCAATGTTTTTAGTTGGGTCAGTAGATTTGGTACAATATTGTACTGTCTTCTTTAAAAACATAGGAGGTTCTCAAATTTGGGTCTATGTTTTTGGATAGGGTTTTTTTAGGAACTATCTTATGGATACACATACTTTAAAAAATGTCGGTCAAATTTTTAAAATGTTTTTGGTCAAATTCTTAAAATGTTTTTGGTCCATGTTTTTAGTTGGATCACTATATTTGGTACAATATTGTACCATCTTCTTCAAAACGTATCTCTATTTTTTTCGATAGGGTAGTATATTTTGGTAACTATCTTATCCAAAAACATACTTTCAAAAATTTCGATCAAATTTTTAAAATGTTTTTGGACTATGTTTTTAGTTCGGTCCGTATATTTGGTACAATATTGTACTATCTTTTTTAAAAACATGGAGAGCGTCTCAAGTTTGAGTCTATGTTTTCAGTTAGATCAGTATATTTGGTCTTCTTTAAAAACATACAGAGGGTCTCAAATTTGGGTCTATGTTTTTAGTGAGGTCAGTATATTCAGTACCACATCGTACTATCTTTTCTAAAAACATTCTCGATTTCTGAAACAGTGGTAGTGGAGGCGGCGCACAATGAAGAAATTTGTCATAATCGGTGTAAAAATTCTCTAACCTCATCAAAATACAATTTAAATTAATTAATCTTATTGTACTAAAGTTTAGGTATCTCTGAATTCGAATTTGTTGCCGCAATTTTGTGAAACTCAAAATGGCGGCAACAGATTCGAATTAAGTGATACATAAACCTTCGGTATTTTAACTGTAATTTGATTTGATTACAGATTTTTAACGCCGGTTCTGCCAAATTGAGCCGCTGTGCGTTGGCGCCGCCGCTGCCACTATTTCAGAAATCAAGAACGTTTTTAGAAAAGATAGTACGATATTGTACAAAATATACTGGCCTAATTGAAAACATAGACCAACATTTGAGACCCTCTCTATGTTTTTTTTTTAAAGATAGTACAATATTCTACTAAATATACAGACCTAACCAAAAACATTTTTAAAAATTTTCCCACATTTTTGGAAGTATGTTTTTTGAGATGGTAGTTACTAAATATAACGAAAAACAGACGCAAATTTTTGTGAAGGGATTTGTAAACTAATTTCAATTTACAGTGAAAAATCGTCTGATGGAGAAATTTAATTCCGTACCAGAAAGGGTAATTGTGTTAGCAATGGACAGCGTTGATTATGACGAGGAACGAGCCTCTCATATTTTAGAAATTATGGTCGCCGAAGAAGCTGTTCGCCCGCTCAATACTTTCAGTAGCCAGAGGTATTTCAAAAATTAGTTATTTCTTACACAAAAATTATTTGTGATTACTCAGTCCTATTTAAAAAAATATTCATTTATAGTAGCCGAAGCGACGACAGGAAAGACAGTCCGCCCATTACGGAGGCGATAAAGCTCACTGCCTCTCCGTTGAAGAAAATTTTGAAGGAAAATGAGAACGAGAAGTGCAAAAGGTCCAAGAACAAGATCGAGAATCCAAAGTAAGTTCAATTTTTATCTAATACACAGGGATCGCAGGTCCCCTATTCCCCCTTTTTCCCTATTTTCCTCGAAATCCCCTATAACCCCTATATTTGATCCCTGAATACATTTTAAATTCATTGCAAAATATTGTCGAATTGTTAAACTGAATTTTCACTTCAGAGTTTCTCGAGGAACGAGTACCACGGAGGATGACGAGTATAAATCGCCTTATCGAACAAAACCAACCGGGCCGAATACGGATTTGCCGCACGGTTCCGATAATGAACTCCTTTTGTAAGTATGAATTCAAATTTTAATGTTTTCTTTTTTAATCACGCAGTCGTAAATGGCCTAGAAATCTACTGCGCAGCCATAAGAGCCATTAAAAGCTTGTGCGCAGCCTTATGCGCATTAGGGTGCGCAATAGACTTATGTGGCTCATATGGATGCGCAGTAGATTTTTGTGGGTCATATGACTACGCAGTAGATTGTAATCGCACTCATAACAGTTATTATCCAATGAATCATTATTTCATTATTATTTCAGGGCTGATTATGCACCATGGTCCGGACCCGACCCGAGTCTATTATCAAAAGAGTCTTACTCAAAATCACTAGCTGTAGGTCGCGATTCGTCCCTAGTTTTCGGAAATCGGAGCCTCGCCAAAGGCCCGAATGTAGAATTACGAAAAGGTCCCATTCGGGGATTAGCTCAAGGTTCTATTTATTCTCAAAGGAATGTCGCCAACACTGAGAGTCGCGGCAAATAAAATCCGTGCAATTGTTTTCTATGATTAAAGTTTATTTGTTCGATTGCTTCTCGTAAATTTAAATAATCTTAAATTTTCTTTGTATTACAATCGATTTCATATCATCGTTATTTCTGTGTTAAACTTTAATAGTTGTTAGATTTTTTTTACATATCTTATTAATGATCACTTTATCTGCGTTGAAGACTTTTCTTAATTACATATTATTATCGTATTAATAATTTCCATCAGTATTGAAATGTTGGCTATGGCTCATATTGAAAGAATGACAAATCAAGTTCAAAAGTTCCTCGTATCCTCAGAATTTGATTTGTATCGTCAATTTGCAATAGGTGTATGTTCTGTTTTAATGTTAGAAATATGAAAACTAGAGTGCTAGTCAATCGCCACTTTAAACCGTGACAAACTATTCTGCGGCATATAACGAGTATGACGTAGATTATTATGAATTAATAATTAATTGATTAATTAATTCATTGTAATAGCGTTTGTCTAGTTTCGTGAACGAATATCGCAACATTCCAAGTTCAAGTTAGGTTTTCGGTTGTGAATAGATGTTATTGAAGTATCTTCTGAATCCCTCCTTCCCGATTAGATTATAGTTAGCCGCAAGTTAAATTTCGAAATTTTAGCTTCGAAATATCATCTTAAAATCAAATCTTTCAAACGCCAATTTAGAAACAACTCAAATCTCCGGTCCCCTATTTTCGAATAGAAATTTAAGAACCTCGAGCGGAAATAAAATAAAGTCCCGGCAGTATTAGTAAGTGCTAATTAAATGAAACTCTTTCATAAGTGTGACAGAATATGAGAGATAGATAGAGAGAGAGAGAGTCAAGCCTGTAAGAAAATTCAGTTGAAAAAAATAGGAAAAAATCAACCCGTCGGTAAAGAAAGTGCCACTTGAGAAGGTTGAAACTTGAAGACTTGTGAATCTTAAATTATTAATTGATAATTTTATTCACAGGAGTTGACCATTAGTGTTCGGGAATAATTTTTGTCATGTTTTTAAAAAAAAGATAGTACAGTATTGTACTAGATACGCTGATCTAACTCACAAGGATAGGTCGCGAGATGTGCGTCGCTGATTCGACTCTGGCTTTACAGGGTGAAAGTCGAGCGCTCGACTTTAAATACTCAAACCTCGATATCTCTGAAAGTAACGTTCATTGGATCGAAAGAAAGAATATGCACCTAATGGATTTTCATGTACTTTCACCCCGTGAAGTCCCAGTCGAATCAGCGACGCACATCTCGCGACCTCTCCTTGTTGGCGCGCTTATTTAAAATGATTAAATGTGCAAATTTTTGTACATTAATGCGCGCGTGAGTAAAAAATAATATTAAAATTAGACTCCATATTTAAAATAAGCTTTTTTCATAAAACCGAACACTCTTGGCCAGAATTAAAATGTTTCTAATAGCGACTCTAAAAAATGCAAGAGTAGAACTATTAATCTTAATTACTTATGTGCCATAGATAAATCGATGTACAGATGTATTTTCATAGCTTCATCCAAAATAATCCTGCCTTTAAGAAACCTACTATGTGAATACAGAATAAAAAAAAGAAGTAAAAAATTAAAGATAGGCTGTGGCTGAGAAGTTAGTTGAGAGCTATTTTTAAAGCTTTTTGAGTCGGAGAAAACTAGGGAGGAGATGATATATTTTCACTATATTTTAAGTATGCTACAATAGGAAAATGAAATCTGTGACCGGGTTTTTTTCTAAACCAGGTCACGATTTACAGGAAGCGTATCAATCGACTCAAAATAAAAGGAAAATACTTTCCGAAAGGAAATGGATTCGTTTGCGTATTTCCAGGTGCGATTTACTGATTGTTAAAATCTATTTATCATTCCTGTCCTGTAACTTTCGAAAATAGATAAGAATTTCGTCCGTAAATGTTAATCTCGTAACTGTAATTCTTTTGTGAGAATGATTTTGTTTGAGGAATGTAATCTTGCCGATTTTTAAGTAATTGCGACATGCACTGGACATCCCTAGAAATCAACTATTTTTCACACTAGCATATTTTGCCGCTATTGACAAGAAAAAGTAATGATAAAAAATGAAACAGAATATATTTAGATATCCGCTCTGATAAACTTGTAATATCCCCGAATCGCCATAAAGGCAATTATTCTAACCAAGAGACATTCCTAGCAATATTTCTAGAAATAATATCCAATGTGAAAAAAATTGTATCTGTATTGTACCTATACATATCTGTGCAATAAAGTTACCCTTAACAAGGTATCAGTTTCTTTGAATTAATTCAATATTGTCTATTTCCTAAATATTTTTATTATAAGCCAACGAGCCGACAATGAACTCCTTTTGTAAGGGGCCGCGCCACTTGTAATCCATGTCATTAAGGGAAATCCACTTGTTACCCAGACAAATCCACTTGTAACCCAGACTATTAGGATAAATCCACTTGTAATCCAGAGGAACCCACTTGTAATCCAGAATAATCTACTTGTAACCCATACAATTAGGGGAAATCCACTTGTTACCCAGACAAATTCACTTGTAACCCAAACAATTAGGAGAAATCCACTTGTAATCCAGAGCAGCCCACTTGTAACCCATACTATTAGGAGAAATACACTTGTAACCCATACAATTGGGAAATTTTCACCTGTACTCCTGAGTAATCCAATTGTAACCAACATAATTAGGAGAAATATACTTGCAATCCAGGTAAATCCACTTGTAACCTATACAATCAGGAAAAACCCTTACTGTAATCCTCATTAAACCACTTGTAACCCAGAGTAATCCACTTTTCACCTAGAGTAATCCACTTGTAACCCATAACATTACTGGAAATACACTTTTAATACAGAGTAATCCATTTGTAACCCATACAATTAGGGGAAATCTACTTGTTACCGAGACAAATCCACTTGTAACCCATACTATTAGAAAAATCTACTTGTGATCCAGATAAATACACTTGTAACCCATACTATTAGAAGAAATCCATTTGTAATCCAGATAAATACACTTGTAACCCATACAATTAGGAAAAACCAAACTGTTATCCTGATTAAACTACTTGTAACCCAGAGTAATCCACTTTTCACCTAGAGTAATCCACTTGTAACCCATACAATTAC
>JAABKJ010011254.1:0-10784 GCA_011634705.1 Andricus grossulariae
ATTACTTTCATAATTTGCTGCTAGAAGATTTGCTTTGTCGGTGGGAGAAAGCGCAAAAGTTTGATCGGGGTTTTTAAGAGGTGGAATATTTGTCCGCGGCTTCGTTAGGGCTTCAGTCGTACGCCAGATGGTGTTATCTTTAATTTGAAGTTTACCGACTTCTGTATTGCAATTTTTTGCATGTGTGCTCCTTAACTTTAATTACTATAGTTTTACGCAGATGGTTAATTGTGTTTTTGAGAATGCAGCTTTTGGTTTTTCGATGGGTTTGGCAAAGTATATTATGGGTGTCGATGAGATCTTCAATCTCGGGACTGAGAGGCGGATCGTATTTGTTAACGGTAGACAGAGGGACTGAAGCTTGAATGGCAATTTTTATACTTAAGGTGAGATTAGTCATGGGTTCGTCGATGTGGATAGTATTTGTTATTATAGGTTCAAAATTAACTTGGTTTTCTAGTGTCGAATTGAATGTTGGCCAGTTCGCTTTTGCGAAATTGTAGCGAGGTAGGATCGGAGCCTTTTCAAAATTAGTGTAAAGGCTCAAGAAAACTGGCCGATGGTCTGAGTCTAGCTCGTTTAGAGTGAGAGTTTCGTGATTGTAAAAGTTATTTTTGGAAATTGCAAAGTCAATAAGGTCAGATTTATGTTGTCGATTGTGGGGAAAGAAGGTATTAGAGTCTGGTACTGAAACAGAGAGATTTCTATCGTTTATGAATTCAAATAGTTGTTTTCCTATTTTGTTAGTCATTCTGCTATTCCAGGCTAAGTGTTTGGCATTTTAATCGCCTGCAGCAATTACCGAGCGTGCAAGTTTTAATATTTTCTTGTAATCGTTTTTTATAAATTCTCGAGAGGGAGACTGGTAGAGCGAGACGATGGCATATGATTTCCCGTGTATTTTTATTTGTATAGCAGTGGCTTCGAGTGCTACAAGTTCAGGGAATATTAATTCGTGGTGGTCGATATTTTCTTTAATTAAAATAGCTGTTCGTCTGTTGGTATTATTTCTATAAATTTTGTAGCCGCGAATTTTAAATTTTGTGGATTCGCGTAGCAGGGTTTCGCTGAGCATGCAGATAGCGATGTTATTTTGGTAGATGTAGGTGACTAATTCGAGTCTTTTCTTTATGATACTCTGAGAGTTCCAGAAAATGATTTTTAGAATATGACTGTTAAGCGTAGGCATTTTCAATGGCAAGAGATAGAATGTTATTTATAATCTCGGCAGTTGAGGTAATAGCTTCGGTCATGTTCATTTTACCCCCCATTATGTCGTTGGCAAAGGTTGTGGCTCCTTTTATGAGGTTGATTAAGCTGACTTTAATGCTTTGTGAGGTTTCATTTTGAGTAAATGCGATATCTGAGGTTTGTTTGATTTGTGGTCCCTGATTTTTAGAGCGTGTAGGCTTTGTAATTTGGGGTTGTTCTGTTTTTTTGTTGGTATTTGTTTAATTAGGGGTTTAGTCTCGCGTGTTTTAGGTTTAGAAGCTCCTTAGGCTACTACAGAGCTGTAAAACGGTGTACTTTGCGGTGGCGTGAGTCTGGCGGAGGGTGAAGGTTCTTGATGAGTACCTTCGTTTCGTGAAACCTGAGATGCGGGTAGGTTGCTGTTAGGTGTTTCGTTTGGGATATTTTTAGTTTTGATGTTTTTAGTTGTTTTCTTAGATGCTTTCTTGAAGGCAGAGCATCCTCTATAGTTTGCTGGGTGATTTTCAGCACAATGAGCGCAAGTGGCAGGTGCCTGTGCATCTTTTTTGCAGCTGGCGCTGCTATGCGAAGCCCCGCATTTGACACAACGTGGGATAGCATGGCACATGTAAGAAACATGATGAAATCTCTGGCAATTAAAGCACTGAAAAGTTTCTTTAGGCTTAAAATACGGCTCCACTTTTATTTTGTTAAAAGCAAGTGATTGCAGCTTTAGCAAATCTTTTTCTTGTGGTGTGTCAGGTACAGTTACCAAAAACATGGGCATAGATTTTTTATTTAATCGCTTCTCATGCAAGAGACCGAAGTAATTGTGTATCCTTCTTCCTTGAGTTCAGCCAGTACTGAATCGTCAGGGAAAGAGATAAAGATGTTTCTAATTACAAGTTCAATAGGGGGTGAGATTATATTTTTATACAAGTAATACTGGAAACCTTGCTTTTCGAGATTACTGATGATAGACTGGTAGTCCTCTATGTAGGAAACGCGAACGGAATATACATCTGACCCAATGTTATAGACTATGGGTTTGTAATTAGTTGTGGTTTTTTAAATATTGTGAAGCACTGAATAGGGGTGGTTTATTTCATCTACGATGACGTTCATTGGAGGTATTTTTCCCGGCGCGGCAGATGTTTTTGCTGTAGTCATGTTTGTAGGATGAGGGTTGTCAAGGACTGTGAACCTATTCGATAGTGGTGCACTTACCACTGACGTTCTTGACGTCTTACTGCTTCCTATGAGGGAGGTGAACATTCCCTGGTCACTGCAGGTACTGGCGGTGGCGTCATCGGGCTGCTTGGCGAGCTTCCGCTTCTTGCTCCTGGAGGTGACAACACAGAAGTTGCTGTTATTATCTTGGTCCATCCTGGTAATGGACGCTTTACTGGCGCCAGTGCTTCCTGCTAAGCAGGAAGCTAGGTTTGAGCTATGTGACATTCGTGTCACAGAGCGCAAATTTGTTAACCAATCAATTTGATGCGTCTGATAGATCAGAATGTATCAATCAATCATGAGCATCAATCAATCTAACCGCGGTGTATTCTCTGAATCTCGATACAGTATCCTGAATCTCGATCCAGTATCTCAATCGTCGTGGCAAGAGTGAACTAATCGCGCGAAGCCCCCTCCCAGCGACATCGACGAAACGATCCTCACTAGTGAACCCCCACCCGCCTATTTCGCGAGTGGTGCGCTGCCGCCGAAGCGAACCCTATAAAAGTACGGTCCGCGAGACCAAAAAGGCAGAGCTCCCCAGACTTCAAAACAAGCCACATCTCCGCCGTGTCTATGCTCCAACTTCAGCGTTGCCAACCTTGACTGTTTACCGTCATTCTACGACTTTTTTCCTATTTGGCAACGAATTGCTTCGATTTGGCGATTCAGCGATTTTTAACAAAGTTTACGAGAATCACCGTACCCAGAACTCACTGACTGAGCTCGATTGAATTTAAGTGTTTAAAAGCTTCTAACAAATAAATAGTAATTCAACATTTTTATTTCGTATTACAAATTATTTTCCCCTTCATATCGAAAAACTACACGCGCATATAACTTATTTTTAAATTTTACAGGGAAAAACTTTAGCAGAGAAAAAACCTAAAAGTGATGATACTGTAATCCACAATTTGAGCGACAATTCGGACGAAGAGTTATCGGTTCAAAAAAAAGATAAGAAAAAATTAAGAGAGAGCTGTGATATAGAATGCAGAAAACGAGGAGGTGGTTTGGATATCGAATTTTTGGCTAGTGATTTAGAAAGTGATAAACTTGAAGCTCGAAAAAATTCCTGGTTCGAGGAAGAAAATGAAGTAGATTCTTTTAGAAAAATAGAAGAAGAAAGGTCTGACATCGAATTAGATAATGCAATTTCAAGCAAAGTGTTTTCCTCTTTTCTTGAAGAATCCCTCGACCTTATCAGTGAACCTATTGGAAGAAGAAAAAGTACGGGAAGTTTAAAAAAATCTCAAGAGAAAAGTTCCAAGAATGAAAATAAGTGCTATGTTAAATACTGCTATGATCGTTCAAAAAAAATATAATCGAGAATCGTAGAAAATAGATTTAGGATTAATTCTTGCACTTTAGAGATGCTTAAAAATTATAAAAATATAGTTGAAATAAAATATATATCTATTTTTTGTTGTTGAAAAAATCATATTTAAACGAAATTTACAATTGTTCAATTTTTAACGCTTCCAATTTGAATTGATTAATTTTGAAAGTTTCTAACTAGAAATCATAACATTTGAAACGTTTATAGAATAATTAAACGTTGAGGGTTCACAATTTTTTGATTTTTTAATTCTACATGATAATTATAATTGGTACCTGATAATAAATGTGATCGTCTTTAAAACTTTCATAATTAAAATGTGAAATTGCAGTTTTGAATGTGCAATTCTTTTTTGTTTAATTTTTTAATTTTAAATATTTTAAATTCTTTAAATTTAAATTCTTCAGATGCTTTAATTTTGTAGTGCAGTATTAATAATTTAAATTAACAAAAAATTTCAGAATTAAACATTTTAATATTTAAAATAATGTAGAAAAATGTTTTTTAACCCGGAAAAGACTACAAAATTGTTTTTGTTTTTAGAGGCTGCCCTAAAATATTTATTTTGAGAATTTCACTGCCAATAAACTTATTGAACTCTAGAAATTTGTTAACAGGTAATATTTAGAAATATTATAATTAATTTAAGTTAACAAATAGAAGATTTTCATTCTTTTAGGGCAGAAAAAAATTCTTTTCATATTATTTGTATCGTAATAACTTATCAGACTTATTCAGCTGCAAAATAATATTATACAATTTATATTCATATGTTATAAATAATGTATGCAAACAAAGAGAAAATCTTCATCTATTTTTCGCGGAAAAAATTCTTCTTTTATTTATCAAAATAGTTTGGCACGCTTCTTAAATTTCAAAAAATTGTTTATACTCAAAATTTAAGTTTGTTATTAATAATTGAAGTTGAAAAATATACAATTTTCATTATTTCTTCGCAGAAAAATTCCTTTTCATCTTATATGCATCATAATAGCTTATCAAGCTTATTCTGCTGCAAAATATTGTTAACACTTATCGTTTATCTTTGTTATAGATAATTTAAGTTAACAAATCGATAATTTTCATATTTTTAAATTATTCAACTTGTTTCAAAAAATGTTTAAGCTCTTAATATTATAAAATTTATTATAATGGAATTTTAAATTGTTTATGTTTTTAATACTAGGAAATAAAAATCCAGATGAATGCGTGCATTTACTGTTAGTTAGAAAATATTTTTGAATTTTACAAATATTTTTTCACGATAAAAAAAAAGAACAATGAAGACGTTATTACAAATACTGTTGGCATAGAATTATCTGATAAGTTACCCACCGCAAACAAATTTTTATCAGGAGAAGTAACTAATAATGTAATCATAAGAAAGAAGTTTGACCCAATAATTTGAGTCAATCTTTAATTTTATAGCTACTTATATGAATTTACATTAAAAATTAGATTTCGAGAATAATTCAAGGAAAAATTTAGAAATAATTTTTAATTAAATATCTGAAACCTAATAAATAATGTTATGTTTAGAATTTTTTAATGTCACAAATTGACAAATTTATTTATTTTTATTTACAATTTTTATTTTTTCTCAACGTAAAAATAGTCAGAAGAATAATAAATTGTTGTTAAAACTGAAGTGTGAAAGCATTTATCGTAATTATTCGATACAGGTGTAAATAAGAGGAAAATGTGATAATTAAGTCATATGGAGATTTTATCAGACATCAAATATTTCAACTAGACTGTTTGTCTAACACATGTTTCAATGACATCACTTTAAGCGATTCGATTGTCTCTTCAAGAGTCTCATATGAATAATATAATCTTCAAAAAAGTCGGAATAATTAATTTTGGGTCAATTAATTTTTTACTGCCGTATATTTAAGGTCATACCATTTTTTTCTTCCTTCATTCATTTTAATTCAAAATCAAACCAATTTTTATCTTTAAAAAAATTAAAACACTATAAAATTAGTATGAGTATTTTTTTTCATTGTACCAAATAGTCGAATTTTCAGCTAAAAAGATCTAGTTTCAACCAAATAGTCGAATTTTGAAGTGAAAAATATCAGTTTTCAAACAAAAAATTGAATTGTTTAATTTTTAGCTGAAAAAATAATTTTTCACAAGAAAAAAAAACAAATTTTCAACCCGAATTTTCAAATAAAATGATGAATCTTGAACTGGATTTTTTTTTAACAAAAAATCTTATTTTGAACCAAGAAGATTAATTTCTACCAAAAAATACTAATTTTCACCAAAATGCTTGAATTTTCAACTAAAAATGATCAATTATCAACCAAAAAATGAATAGTCAATTTTCAGTATGAAAAAATAATGTTCCACCAAAGAAATGAATTTTTAACTAAAATGATGAATTTTCAATTAAAAAGATGAATCTTCAAAGAAAAAAATTCATTTTAACAAATGAGTTTAACTTTTAATCAAGTAATTAAATTTTCATACCAAAAAAGATAAATTCTGATCGAAAAATGTAGTAATTGATATTTCAACCTAAAGATTAAAAATTTTAATCAAAAACAGTTGAATTCAAACAAAAAAGATGATTTTTCACGAAGAGTTGAATCTTTTATTGAGAAAAATGTTTCAAATTCAAGAAGAAATTAAGCAGTTTCTCGAAAAAGTTCCCTGAGTTTAATAAAAAAATCCCTGACATTTCCAGGATTTTCCAGATATATGAAAATTCCATGCCAATTCCAGGTTTTCCAGGTAGGGTAGACGCCCTGGAGATTTACGTCAACACAAAAAAAAAAAATTTAACAAACCGACTGGGTGGGATTCGAACCCCGGACGGCTAGATTCCTAGGGGTTTCATCGCATAGTGGAGCAAAAAAGGTTTTTCTGATTTTTCTGTTCAAAAATACTGTAAAATTCCCAACAAAATAGTTCAATTTTCAACAAAAAAATTAAACTTAATTAGTTGAATTTGTAACCAGAAAAAAAACGAATTTTTAACTAAAATTATGAATCTTAAAAAAAAAAGATTCATTAACAAAGTTCAATGTTCAACCAAGCCGATCAATTTTAAACCAAAAAGAAGAATTTTCAAAACCATAATATGAATTTTTCACAAAAAGTTAATTTTGAACAAAATAGTTGAATTTTGAACCAAAAATTGTGAATTTTTAACAAAATTGTTGAATTTTCAACCAAATAATCAAATTTTTAACTAAAAATATAATCGTCAGGAAAAAGCAACTGCAAAAAAAATGAAAAGAAATCCCTGACCAATTTTTCAATTTCCCTGCCCATTAAATAATTAAATTAAATAATTTTAAAAATTTTAATTTTAAAAATTACAAAATTTCAATTTATTATCATTCTGAGTTATTTAAATTGTCTCTTATTGAAATTCTGAAACTTTTGCAATTTTTTTTTTAATCCTTGACATTTTCCTGCCCAATAAAATTCCCTTACTTTTTCCTGATTTCTGTCTAATTAATAATTCATAAGACAGTATTCAAATTTGAAAGTAAAAATTAAAACTGATCGATTTTCGTGCAACTATGAACAAATTTTAAAATAAATACATAAATTTTTAACCAAAAAATATCAATTTTTATTCGAAAATAGAATAGTTGAATTTTCAGTTTAAAAATATAATTTAAAACCGATAAAAAAAAATTTTCACAAAAATAAATCAATTTTCAACCAAAAAAGATGAATTTTCAGCTAAAATGATGAATCTTCAACCGGAATAGTTGAATTTTTAGTCAAATAAAAAATTTAATTTCTACACAAAAAAACGAATTTTCAACAGAATAGTTACATTTTTAACAAAATGGTTAAATTTTCAGTTTAAAAATATGATTTACAAACGAAAAAAAAATCAACAAAAAAATTCAATTTTTAAACAAAGAGATGAATTTCCATATAAAATAGTAAATCTTCAACCCAAAAATGAATGTTTAATAAATTAGAGCAGTTTTCCACCAAGTAGTTAAATTTTCAACCAAAAAGACGAATTTTGAACAAAATATATGCATTTTTAACTGAAAAAGATCAATTTTTAATTAAGAATAGAATAGTCAAATTTTCCGTTAAAAAATTTCATTTACAATAAATCTCCAACTGGAATAGTTAAATAAAATTTTAGTTTAAAAAAATTAATTTGCTAAAAAAAAAAGTTTTCAACTAAAAATTAATTTTTAACCAAATAGTTTAACTTTCTACCAAAAAATACGAATTTTCAACAAAACGGTTGAACTATTAACCTTACAAAATGTTTTTCTAATACAATTGTTGATTTTTTTTTTAAATAATTCAATTTTCATCCAAACAATTAAATTTTCAACCACAAAAGATGAATTCTTAACCAAAAATATAAAAGTAGACTTTTTAAGCAAAAAAACTCATTTTCAACCAAAAATAGTTTAATTTTTAAACAAAGAGATGAAATTTCTACCAAAGGGATTAATTTTTAACTAAAATGAAATTTCATTTAATTTAATGAACTTTTTGGAACAGTTAAGTTTTGAATTAAAAAAAAAAATTCTACAAAAAAAACGGGTATTGTCAGAATACTTTAATCCTCTAAAAAAAAAATTAATTTTCATCCACGAAGACTAAATTTGCTATAAAAAAGATAAATTTTCAATCAAAATCGAATAAATTAAATTTTCAGTTAAAAAAATTAATTTTTGACAAAAAAAAAAGGATTTTTCTAACAAACAGTTGAAGTATCAAACCGCAAATATTAATTTTCAACCAAATAGTTGAATTTTCTACCAAGGAAGATGAATTTTCAACAAAACGATTTAATTATCAACCAAAAAGAATGATTTTCTAATAAAATTTTTTTTAGAATTTTCAAGAAAATAATACAATTTTCAACCAAATAATAAAATTTTCAACTAAACTTATGAATCTTCAACTGGAATAGATACATTTTAAGTAAAAAATTTAATTTTCTACAAAAAGGCAATTTTTTAATAAGAAAGTTGAATTTTCAAATAAAAAAAAAAGAATTTTGAACAAAGAAGATTAATTTTCTATAAAGAAGACGAATTTTCAACAAAATAATTGAATTTCGAATCAAATAGTTGGATTTTTAACCAAAAGAATTAATCTTTAATCAAGGATTTCAACTTGCAACCAAGCAGTCGAGTTTTCAACTAAAAAATAAAAACTTTTAAGGAAATAGTTTAATTTTTAAATAATAAAATGAATTTTTAACAAAAGAAATCATCTTTAAGCCAAGTGCTTGAAGTTTCAACCAAATTGTTAAATTTTCAACAAAATAGTTCAATTTTAAATAAAAAATTAAATAGTTGAATTTTCTTTTGAAAAAATCAATGTTTGATAAAAAAACTACAAAAGAATTAAATTTTCGACCAATTAGTTGAGCCTCCAACTAAAAAAGATAAATTTTCAATCAAATATGTAGGTAAATTTTCAGACAATAAAATTAATTTTTATTTTTCAGTCAAGAGATGCAGACATTCAGCCAGTCAATCAGTCAGTCAGTTTGACAGTCAGACAGTCAGCCAGTCAATCAGTCAGTCAGTCAGTCAGTGAATCATTAAGTTTATTAGTCAGTCAGTCAATCATTAAGACAGTCAGTCTATTAGTAACTCAGACAGTCAATCAGACAATCACTCAGTCAGTCAGTTAGCCAGACAGTCAGTCAGTCATACAGTCAATCAGTCAGAGATACAGTCAGCCGGTCAATAAGTCACTCAGTTAGTCAGTCAATCATTAAGTGAGTCAGTCTATTTATTAGTAACTCAGACAGTCAATCAATCAGTCAGTCTGTTAGATAGTCAGTCAGTCAATCAGACACTCAGTCAGTCAGTTAGCGATACAGTCAGTGAGCCAGTCAATCAGTCACTCAGGCAGTGAGTCGGACAGTCAGACAGCCGATCAATTAGTCACTCAGTCAGTCAGTCAATCATTAAGCCAATCAGTCTGTCAGTTAATCATTAAGTCAGTCAGTCATTCTATTAGTAACTCAGACAGTCAATCAGTCAGTCAGTTAGCGAGACATTCAATCAGCACTCATTTAGTCAGTAAGTAAACCAGCCAGTCAGTCAATTAGTGACTCACTCAGTCAGTCAGTTTGCTAGACAGTCAGTCAATCATTAAGTCAGTCAGTCAGTCTATTTGTAATTCAGACAGTCAATCAGTCACCGACTCAGTCAGTCAGTTAGCCAGGCAGTCAGCCCGTCAATCAGCCAGACAGTCGGCCGATCAATCAGTCGCTCAGTTAGTCAGACAATCATTAAGTCAATCAATTAGTCCATCGATCATTAGGTCAGTCAGTCAGTCTATTAGTAACTCAGACAGTCAATCAATCAGTCAGTCAGTTAGACAGACAGTCAGTCAATTAGTCAGTCAGTCAGTCAGTCAGTCAGTCAGTCAGTTAGCGAGTCAGACATTCAGTCAGTCAATAAGTCACTCAGGCAGTTAGTCAGACAGACAGACAGTCAGTCATTAAGTCAGTCAGTCATTAAGTCAGTCAGTAAATTATTCAGTCAATTAGTCACTCACTCAGTCAGTCAGTTTTCCAAACTGCCAGTCAGACAGTCAGCCAGTCAATCAGTCAGACAGCCAGCCCATCAATCAGTCGCTTAGTTGGTCAGACAATCATTAAATCAATCAATTAGTCAATCGATCATTAAGTCAGACAGTCGGTCAGTCTATTAGTAACTCAGACAGTCAATCAATCTGACAGTCAGTTAGACAGATAGTCAGTCAATTAGTCACTCAGTCAGTCAGTCAGTTAGCGAGACAGTCAGTCAGCCAGTCAATCAGTCACTCAGGCAGTTAGTCAGACAGACAGACAGTTAGTCATTAAGTCAGTCAGTCAGTCAATTAGTCACTCATTCAGTCAGTCAGTTTCCAGACAGTCAGTCAGACAGTCATCCAGTCAATCAGTCAGACAGTCAGCCCATCAATCAGTCGCTGAGTTAGTCAGACAATCATTAAATCAATCAATTAGTCAATCGATCATTAAGTCAGACAGTCGGTCAGTCTATTAGTAACTCAG
>JAABKJ010011255.1:0-10784 GCA_011634705.1 Andricus grossulariae
ATCTTGAAAGAACAAGCTTGACGCCTTCAATCTAAGAGATAACGACTATAGAATCGATTTGATAAGATACTGAAGCAGCAGAATATTCATTAGTTACGTTGTTGATAAACTTCTTTATCAATAAATTAATCAGTTTCCCCCATAATTAGAAAAGATGAGGATTTTCTGGATTCTGGTCCTATCCTTGGTGTTTATCCTCGATTATATTGGTAAATATGATAATAATATGCTTATCCTCATCGCGCGAACCTCTTGGATCTCGCGCTTCGCGCTCGTTAATGTATTTGCCTCGGGCTACCCGCTCAGTCATTGTAAATCCCTTTTTTAAAGGTCAAACCATCGACACCTGAAACTTAGTGATTGCGAATTTTCTTTAGTTAAAGCTCCTCCGGCTTTAATGAACACGTTCGCATCAAGTCTATCGTGAGAAAAAGCGGCTGAAAGCAAATTTTCAGATCAGACTTGAAAACAATTTTGTCCTTAAACATTTTGTTGCACCTTGTGTCTTTTTTCCAAAAATTTAATTTGTTTATTTTGAATGTCATTATTTACGATTGAAACAAAAACTATGCGTCTTATAAAAAAATGGTTAATAACAAACTTGTAGCTTTTTACGAAGGAACAACTTCTTTTTATCTATTTATTTTTTTTGTCTTTTTGTCCAAAAATTTTTATTTTTCTTATTTTTAATGTTGTTTTTTTATGAATAAAATAAAAACTGCGCGTCGTAGCATAGAGTGGTTTATAACGAACTTGTAGATATTTCCAGGGTGCACAATTTTTTTCTTCTTACCTTTTGTCGTCCCTTTCATAGTTTGAACGCATAATTGAATTTTTGAGTTTTCATTATTTTTTGTGCTATCCTAATTTGAATTTTCGGTTTTTCGAAAAAATTCAAAATTTGTTAGGATAATCTTGCCGGGCTTTCAAGTAGCGACTTTTTACTATTCTCGACTTTTTACATATCGTGCGTTGTTTTTGAGGATAAATTGGTCGAATTTTCGAGTTTTGCAAATAACTGTACATAGAATTTTGAAATCTTAAAAAAAATATTCTAAAAAATTATGAAAATGCTCGGACTTTTTGAATTTTCATTCAAAATAGCTGGTTAACGAACTCATTCTTTCTTTGTATGCCTTAAAATAGTGTGCCAAAGAAAAATCCAATTTGATCAATCTTTCGAAAGTTATCGTGCCTACACGATACTACAGACTACAGACAGACCTCTTCGTACATTTTTTTTTTCTGGCTCAGGGTATCACAAAACGTGGCGATTGGTGGAAATCCACAAATTTCACATATAACCTCCTCATTAGGATGAGAATGTAAAAATTTAATTGAAATTACGGATGCATTATCAATACGTTATACGTGAATACAAAATCGAGTTCACACAGTACATGTTAATTAATGGTTGCTATTAGGAAACTTTAGTTGATTTTTGAAGGAATATAATGGTTGAAGAAGTTGGAAATAACGATATCCGTTGTGACGAAATTTTAGTACCGACTTAAATAGGATTTTTTTACAAAAAATGCGAATCTGAAAGTTTTAAATCGATATCTCGAAAAGTTTTCAAAATATCAAGAATTTTATATCAAAATTTTCCCAGGAGTCCAAAACCCCCGTCTTTTATATTTTTTTCCGCTTGAAGCGAGAAAATAAAAATGCATTTTATTAAACAATTTTGAATTTCAGGGTAGATAAAAATTCCAATTTTCTCATAACCTAATCCTAGTGTCCCTCGCCGTGGACGTTCTTCTTCTACTCCTGGCAGACATTCTCCTGGCAGACATTCTCCAGGCACGACCCTTTCTCTTGCCGTGCCTCATTCTCCTGCCCAGTCTCCTTCATCTGTAGAATCTCCTCTTCGTCTAAGGTCCATATATCCTCCTCCCAGGGATCCTTCTTCTCTTATACTTGGATTTCAACCTGAAGATCTCCAATTTGTTCGTGTCAGTCCCAACAAGAATCCGGCCCGGATATTCGAACTTCGAAGATATACTTTTCCTCCGAATATACCAATTGTAATCAAAAACACAAATCATTTCCTATTTCCTGTTCCATTCACACAACAAATTGTACTATCAACCTCCAATGGTGACGTTTTTGCAATATTCCACAAAACCAATAATGGCAAGAAAGAGTTTTTTCGTGGAATATATTTGCATGTTACTGCGAGGGGAAAACGGGCGAAAATTAACATGAACAGCGGTGCTTTTCAAGAAATGTCCCCAGAAGAAAACGCCGATTGTCCTAAGGGTACCAAAATGTCAATCGCAAAGCAATTTAGAGTGTTTCCTGTGTAAAGAATGATGCTTTTTGACCGGGAATTTTAACAGTTTCTAGGAAAAAAAATCTGTCGAATCATTTAAAATATTACGAATTGCATATATATCATGTACTATATTGACATTTGAAAAAAATTCTATTTGGAATTTTTGTTAACGTGAAGTCTACTTGCTAATTCTTTCAATCATTAAATAATTCAGTTCAAAATGCGTAATTCTGAAATCGTTTAATTTTGAAATTAGAAGCTTTTGAAATTTTTCATAAAAAAAATGTTTTATGTTGATTCACTTAATATAAACTGATTCACTATTCCAAAGATTTAACTGTAGTTCAAGCATTACAAATCAAACAATAATAATTGATTTTATCAGAGGACTCTGAAAATGTTCAATAATAAAACGTATTAATTTAATTTGAAATAGAAAGTCTTTAATAGTTATTTTCAGAGTGCTAAATTTAAATTTTGAATTCGAATTTTATAGTTTTAATGAATGTGTCATTATTTCTGTACAACGGAGCATGACTGCTTATTTATCTATTGCAAAATATATTAAAAATTTGATTCTTCTTCATTATTTCATTTCCGTTACCCTATGAAATGCATACGAATAATTCTTTTGAGGTAAATAAAGAATGTTCCTTTTCAGGTTTTATTATATATCGCAAAAGTTTTGATGGGTGCAATCACAACCGTTGGTTTAGGAAGGCTGGTTAGAGAACTTGACTTCTTTTGGATAAGCACAACGTTGGAAATTTTAATATATTAACTATGAGAATCAGATAATGATATTCTGCAATCGAACTGATCAAAACTACTGTCCTCAAATAGATAATTTTGTTTTAAAACTTTTTTCGGTAAACCCGATTCTTCATCATCAATCACGGACTCGGTCAAGCGCCTGGCGAGATGAGGACGTGGTTGAAAATTAAAGTACCTCGTTAAAAATTAATTTTTTTGCTTAAAGATTCGTTTCTTTGTTTGAAAGTTTAACTATTTGCTTGAAAATATATCCTCTCAATTAACAATTTAACTATTTGGTTGAAAGTTCAACTCATTGGTTGTCAATTAGCTTACTTGTTGAAAATTAATATTTTCGGGTTGCAAGCTCCACTTTTTTGTCTATAAATTTTCTTTTTGGGATTATAAAGATTGATTATTTCAGTTGAGAACACTTTCTTTTGGTTTATTATCATCAGCAACGGACTAAGTCAAGTGCCACGTTCTGAACACGATAACTTTTAAAAAAATTAATCCAAACAAACAAGAACTGTCAGAGTTATAGAATTTTGAAAATTGAAAAAATGAAAGGAAAATGAAAGTTTTAAGCCGAACAACGCACGATATGAAAAAAGTCAAGAGAAGTAAAATGTTGATTTTTAAGAGCCCTACAAGATTATCATAACGATTTCTTGAATTTTCTTGAGAAATCGAAAATTAACACAAAAAAAAAGATCTAGAAACTTCTTATTATTCACTTGTTGATACGACTCGCAGTTTTCGTTTGATTCACAAAAAACAACAATAAATAAGAAAAAAAATAATAATAACATAAAGAATAAAAAATCAAATTTGTGGGAAAAGCGACGCAAGGAATCAAAAAATCCTAATAGACAAAATTTATTTACTCAAAAAAGATCTATAAATTTGTCTTTGTTCATTTTTGTATGAAACGCGTAGTTTTTACTTTATTCATAAAAACAGGGTGAGAAAATGAATTAATAGACGATAGTCGTTCACCAAGAAAAGGTCTACAAATTTTTTATTAATTATGTTTCGGTAGGATCTGTAATTTCTGTCAAAATCGTAAAAACTAACATTGAAACTAATTAAATAAATTTTTTGGAAAAACGACATTTTTTTACATATAGGATGCGTACTTTTTAAATTATAAAAACAAGGTGTTACGTTCGGGAAAATATATAATTGGGTAAAATTGGGAATTTTTTCCAGTTAATAATTCGCGACAATTCAAAATAATAATACCTTTTTCAAGGTATTGATAATTTTGGACGGACCAGACGGATTCGTTCGTGATGTTTCCGAGGAAAAGTAAACTTAACGAATGAATTTAGTATTATTTGGCTATTAGAGGAAACCTCGGAATTGAACAGGGGGAAGAGCACTGCTTTCGACCGAAGAACACCTATGGGCGAGCAGTCGGTCTTATTTTGCCGAATTGCATTATCTTATTTTCCATAGATGTTCCTCCGCGGTACTACTTCCAAAAATTTGATGACGATCCATGAAAGCCCATTTTTATTTTGTTAACAAGAAATTCTTTCAGCCCCTTTTTTTTATTGATCTGATTTTGCGATTCCTTTTTTATCCGTAGTATTTTAAAAGTTTTTCCTAATATTTCGAGTTCCTTTGCTTTACTGACTTCAATTTGTTTTGTATTTTGGTAAAGTGAAATGGTGTGAGTGAATGCACGAGCGCCACACATCTTAGCGTCTCGTTTGCGTGTGCTCATGTGGGTACCCACGTGTGCCTCATATCAGCGGCGGACTGAATCTCTGAGCGCAGGGTGGCATGCATGCTTGGGGGCGCCTTTTCACCAAAAAATATTTTGATAAGCAAAAAAAAAAAAAGAAAAAAGCGGCGATTTGGACGGCAGATTATTAGTTTCATTGTACACCCACCCCCACACTCTCTTTATACACAGGCACGTCGTTTTGTTCCCCGTTCTGTTTATTTTTATCATTCTATGTTTGGAAAATTCAAGGATAAGTCTTAAACTTTTTATTTATTCAGAAAATATTGAGAAAGCTGGGAGAATATTTGAAAACAAGTCTCGGTTGAGAAATATATATTTCGTTAATTTAAACATTCAAAACTTTAGTTTTTAATTAGTGGTTTTGTCAAATCTTGTCAAAATTTCCGCAAAACTTCACACTTGCAAAATATATCTGTGACATTAAATTTATACTGACGTAGTTCAGAGGTTATATTTCTAGCAATTGATGGAAATATTTTTGCTAAAACACTTGAACATTGTTCGGTTAATTTTTCGAGACAAGAAATTGATTTCTTCCACGTATCACTACGATTTTGGAATATAGTAGCTTTTGAGTTAATGAATGACAGAAATGTATAAAATATGTTCTAGAAAATACTTTGTAAATAATTAATTTATTATTATTATTATTATTATTAGGTCTAAAAGTGTTTTGAATTGGAATTCTACGACAAATTTCAGGTAGAAATCTATGTGGAAATGCACGTAGAAAATTACGTGCAACATCCACATAATTTCCTTAATTCACGTAGAAATTCACGAAGATGTGGAATTTCACGCATAACCGCACGTGAAATTCCATAATCCAAGTGGAGTCTTACGTGGCTGCATCTATTTTGACAACTACATGGACAATTACAACCGCATTCGCAACTCATGATATACCAAGATACGATTGTGTACTTCAAGAAAAATTTAATCCCCTGTTTCTCGTTGCAGCATTAACTACAGAGTTCAAATGTTTGCCCAATGACGCCCCTGTTCTTGGAGTTTCTCATTCTGGGTATTCTGCTCTATTTTCTTTCCGATTTTTAGGTTCCACTGTTACAAATAATCAAACTTTAGCATTTTATATTTTCTTTCTTTCTCAAATTCTGGGAGACCCGACTCGCGACTGATTTTGAGAATAAAGGGTAACCATGTATCGAGGGTCAATTTACAAAAACGTCTTTTTTTCAAGTTAACTGTTGGAAATATTCAGTGCTTTAAGTGGACGTCTCTGAGATATTATCGAAAATGTAAAAAGAGAAGAAATTCCTGAAATACTGTGGAGGTCTTGATTTATTCTGAGTAAATTAGTTAGAAAAATATTCGAACATTATTGTAAAATTCAGTGAAAACCATTAAATTAATCGCTGTAACCTGTCAAAAAGTCCTGAAAATGCCATGATTTTTATAAGAGGAAAAAAAAGTTTTGAAACTTCTTTCAAACCTTTAAAATCAATCACATAATGTACTATAATGCGATTTAAAATAAGTTCGATTTGGAATTCTTGTTCATTTTGAGTCCGCTTGTTAATTTTGTCAATCATGGAATTATTCAGTTCAAAATACGTAATTATAAAATCTTTTAATTTTTAAATTAGAAGCTCTTGAAATTTTTCATAAAAAAATGTTTCATGTTGATTGATTTAATATAAACTGATTCACGATTTTAGAGATTGAACTAAAGTTCAAGCATGACAAGTCGAACAATAATAATTGATGTTATATGAGGACTCTGAATTTGTTCAATAATAAAAAGCATTGATTTAATTTTAAATCCAATAAAATATTGTTTCCGTCTAAAGTTTTTATTGTTGACCCATTCAATTCAAAATATTGTAATTGAAATAAAAAATAATTTTTTTTTATTTAAAAATATTTGAATGTTTATTTAAAATAAGCAATGTCACATGAAATATTGAATAAATTTATTAATTCAAAACTGAATTGTTTGACACAGAAAGTCCTAAATCGTTATTTTCAGAGTGCTAAATTTAAATTTTAAATTCGAATTTTTTAATTTTAATGAAAATGTCATTATTTTTGTACAACGGACCAAGACTGCATATTTATATATTGCAGAAGGGAAACTGTCGGGTCTAGCAATACAATTTTTTAAATGAAAAAGATCAAATCCTCCATATTCTTACTTACGGGGTGCAGTGTATGTGTTGCGAGCGTAAAGTTTCATGTAGCGGGCGTGAAGTTTCATGTAGCGGGCGTAAAGTTTCGTGTTGGCCCGGAGGTGGAGTGCGCATGTGCAAACGTAACTGGGCTGGAAGCGGCCACATTACGCCTGCTTCTCGTGCATGCAATAGCGCGTTTTCAAGGGGGTCCGGACAAAAACCAAATTATATGGCTCCTCGTAACGAACTTGCACCTGATCTAAACATTATGGCCTCGTTTTGCGAGTAAGCTCAGAATTAAAAAAATAGATAACTTCTCGTAACGACCCTGCACCTTATTAAACTATAAGGTCATCGTTGTGCGAAGAAAGCATGGGGTTCTTGATAAAAAATGTATGAAGGAGAATAATAAGTCACTAAATGTGAATAAAGTTAAAATTGTGCCTATTCGCAATGACCCTGCACCTTGTATAATTATAAGGACCTCGTTGTGCGATCAAACACAAAAATAAAGATATAATTATGTGCGTTAATCTCAAATAGATCTTATGAGAAAGACCGATGAAAATTCTTTAAACTCATCGCATAAGCACGCAATCAACTCTTCCTTGAGTGAATCCACAATTATGAATCTCACTACACTGTATTTTGTTTCATTCGCGAATCTGGTTATAATGCGTTTAGGGCTAGTTTTAATGTCCTATCAGTATTGGAATCAACTTATATCGTTGGTTGCAATTTACTGAGCAGGAAAAAGTAAACGCAAATTGGACGAATGTCTCAATGAAAATAAATATCATTGAGATAATTTCTAAATACAATACTACCATTGCTAAAAATTATGATAATTTTTAGCAAATTTGGGATCTTTAACAAAAATCAGCCAACTGCTGTTATAATTAAATTGAAAACATTGATAAACACAAAATGAATCCCAGGATAGAGAAACTCATACTGTTACAAACTGATCAAAACTACTGTCCTCAAATAGATTATTTTGTTTTAAAACTTTTTTTCGGTGAACCCGGTTTTTCATCATCAACCACGGGTTGGGTCAAGTGCCTAACGAGATGAGGACGTGGTTGGAAGTTGAACTACTTTGTTAAAAATTAATTTTTTTGGTTGAAAATGTATCTCTTTGTTTGGAAATTTGTCTTTTTTGATTGTAAAGATTCCTTACATCAATTGAGAACACATTCTTTTGGTTTTTCATAATCAGCTATGGACTCAGTCAAGTGCCACACCCTAACAATTCGCTCTCAGTAGTTGACCCCAGTCCTCTTGGTGAAGCATAGTATGTCAGTCACTAATCGCGTTGTAAATTTCTCAGGTTCCAGAAAATGGGCCCGAAGGTCCTGAGCCTCGCGAATGCCGGGCACTGGCATAATACATGCAGGGATGTTTCGTCACCCCTGCCGCATTTCCTGTATTCGGTCGTGAGGTTATACCCCATTCTGTGCACATGATAGTTCGAGTGGTTGTGTCCAGTTAGTTTGGAGTTTGTCTTTTATTGCTGTTATCCTTACACAGTGGCCGCGAGCGTTGAAGGTGTCATTAGCTGCCTCTGGATGCTTTTTTAGAGCTAACATCTGCCACTTTAAAGGTTCTTTGTCATCTACTTCCTGATAGTCTGGGAACTGCTTTACCATGGCTTACAAGTGGATTACACCGGAATACTGAGATTACTACATGTTACTTGAACTACTCTGGTTTGCAAGTGGATTACACCGTATAACTAGTTCGGATAACCGAGCGGTCTAGAAAATTACCATAGTTCTATTCCCTTTGCTTCCATCAGGATCAGTATTCCTGTAAGATGGCTTGCACTGAAAGGTATTAGAAATTTCAATACCTAGATATGCCATTTCAGTCCTTTTTTGAATCCGCGATTGGGCAGCGAAAATATTTAGATCCCAATCCCTTTGAAAGCTGAACGGAACTGTCAAATTTAATCCTTTTAATCTATAAAAAAGCATAAAAACCTTTGAAATATTGAAATCTGGTGTATTTGTTTAAAAAATACTTGAACTGCACCAATAGACTGTTCATCATATTTCCAAGAGTGTACATTGAACGTTCAAAAGTCAATTGAAAATTGGCTTCAGAGGGCGATGATTTTGTTTCCAGATAATTCCTTTTTCTTTGAGTAATTTCTTAAAAAACTGCTCAAAAATATGAAAACATTAAATCCATCTTTCCAATTTTTTAAAAATATTTGGTAGACATTGTATTATTTTTTTAAAGCTTCAAATTAGTCATTATAGTAAAAATATACAAATGTAAAATATTACATAGATGGTGACATCAGTTTTATTTAAATTTTTAACCAACGTTTTTTCCTTGAAACTGACTCTTATCAAATGTAAAAATATCTTACAAAGAAAAGTTTGTCGCATTTCATCTAAGAGATAACGACTATAGTAAGAAACTTGATAACATATTGCAGGTGTAGAATATTCATTACTTACGTTGTTGATAAAATTCTTTATTAATAAATTAATCTGTCCCCCCTATCATTAGTAAAAATGAGGATTATCTGGATTCTGGTCTTATCCTTGGCGGTTATTCTCGATTCTATTGGTGAATATAATAATAAAATTCAGAATAAAATAAATATCATGAAAAAATGTAATGAAAATTACAGATGTATTATATAATATATTTATGAATGTAAGTAAATGTTCTTCAGGCTTGTGTAACTGTGTGTACGTCAATACTTCTACATAAATACAATAAAAATATAATAATAATAATATATCTTTAATAGAAAAATTGGCCATATACGATATAGATTCATTTTTCTATTAAGACATTTAACATTCATATTCTTTGCTAACATTTAAAGGTAAAAGGTAAAGAAGTTAATTAGAATAAAATTCAATATTGTGAGAAATGAGGTTTTTTATTTACATGACTGAGATTAGCATTATTGTTCCAAGCGGTACACTAAATATATTGAAAATTTTATTCTAATTGTTACATTTTTTCTAGGAGCCACCAACCCCCGTTTTTTATATTCTTTTTCGCTCAAAGCGTGAAAATTATTTTGTTGGTTTTTGATTTTTTTATATAAAAAATTATAGCTAGAAAATTCCTTCACTTCTAGAAAGTATTTCTTATTTGTTGAGGAATAAGTGACAAATTCTACAATCATGGCTTTCATAATATTTCTCAAACGATGCATTTTTTATAAAATTTTGCATTCTAAGGTAGAAAAAAAAATTCCAATTTTTCCATATTGAACTATAAATCAATATGGCTCCGGTAATACATTTCTTTCCTTCTAAGATTGTTTAACATTCGACGTTGATGAATCACTAATCAACAAAAAAAAATTTTTTTAACAGGTATTGAAGTTTCATACAAGTCTTTGAATTTTCAAGCAGATATTTGAATTTGCAACTTACAAAAAAGTTTTAACCACGCAGACGAATTTACAATTAAAAATGAAAAATTGTAATTTTTAGTTGAAAATATTAATGCTTAACCAAAAGAGAAACAATAAATTTCAATAAAATATTTCAATTTGAAAGCAAAAAGATTAATTTTCAAAATTAAATTGTAATACATCCACCCAGCTGTTGAACTTTCAAACAAACAAAAGTGCATTCTGATTGAATCTTTAATTAAGTAATTTAATTTTAAAATAACAATTGTGTGCAAGAAGTTCAACATAATAAACGAAGAAGCTAAATTTTCAACGAAACATGTAATAGTTACTATTTCCAACAAAAGAAATGTTGTAATGTTAAATCAAAAATAGTTTTACTGAATCAAACAGGGTAAATTTTTATGCACGTAGTTAAATTCTCAGCTAGAGAAGATACATTTACAAAGCCAAAAATAGAATAGGTAATTTTGATTT
>JAABKJ010011256.1:0-10784 GCA_011634705.1 Andricus grossulariae
CATTCATGGCCACGTCTCACAACCGCGAGATGAGTGGTCACAGGACACGACGAAATCACAACGACAGGTCGGTATATATATATATATATATATATATGATTATGATGATGATGATGATGAGACAATGTATATGTTGGGACCCTGCATAGGTTGGGACAATGTATAGGTTGGGATACTGTATAGGTTGCGCCACTGTATAGGTTGGGACAGCGCGTTTTCGCATTTTTTTTGCAGTAGTTCCACCAGTTATTACTGTCCCATATTAGTACAGGAGGCACTAGTGCAAAGAAATGAAGAAAAGCGCGTTGTCCCAACCTATATAGTGTCCTAACCTGTACGGCAGACCCATAATGTTGTTAATGCAATGTTTCCCTTGCACGTATAATATTCCTAGTGATAATAATAATGCATGTTTCAAAAACATAAACTTTTTTCGGTCGTGAATTAATCAACGACCAGTCTTTTAATACCACAGATTGGAGCCAGTCAGGGTTAATGGTTTGCGATCGTTAGTATCTCTCGGTAATTGAGTTCGTATGATGTGGATATCGTTTTACGCTGCATGAACGAACGCGCGTGTTCTAATCCAATATTTGCAAAGCAAAGTGGATATCACAGCTAGTACCAGCAGAACCACGTTTCCGAAGTCAATTCATATCAACTTTTTGGTAATTATGAACACTCGAATTTTTGCCAATGAATGTCGGATTTGTAATCTTTGAAAGGATCGAATTGTTTGATGATGCGGGTACCGCTCGCTTGAATTTTGGAAAACACACGGACAATTTTGGTAAATTTTTATTCAGATTGAGCCTGGGAAAGCTTGAAAGCTTGCCTGTCAATATTCGCGAATTTCTTTGCCTGATGCACTCATCGATGAGAGCGATTTGTTGAAATCGAGTATAGAAGCTGTTGGTACTCACCTCCGTAGTTCGGCCTTACTCTTTTATCATAATTCACCGAGAAGGAGTCCAGGATTGCTGAGATGTTTACGTCGCCTAACATACTTCCACCACCGGTTCTGAAAAAAAATTATTTTTCGAAAATTAACTTTGAAATTTAATTTAGTGATATATGATAATTACAGGGATCACATCCCGTCCTCTTTTTTTCCCCTCAACCAGGCGTCATGGGGGTGGAAAAGTGTTACACGGACGTGGGAGTGGGTCATATAGAACCGTTTATTAGATATGAATTATACCAGTAATTTATTAATAAAAAAGATAATATGCAGCTCCAGCTACTGAGAAGAGTAACCGAACTTTAAGAAAAATAAAATGGTGCCGGGTCTCACAGACCCAACCCCCATACCCATCATGTGGGAATTTTTAATTTGACAAATTCATAGAAAACATTGTTATTTATGTATGTGATCGGAGTAGACGTGTATCTGTAATGGAGTCGAAATTTCTGCCCGAGCGCATATATAAATAACAATGTTTTATATTAATTTTACAAATAAAAGCTTTCCATATGATGAGTCATTTTTGAATGTTTTATTTTCAAGATTTCTAAATTCAATCCAGGCTACACCAAAATAGAACACTAATATGCAGCTCCAGCTACTGAGAAGAACGGCAACGTCGTACGCATAGTAATCAAACTTCAAGCAAAATAAAATGTGCCGGGTCTCACAGACCCAACCCCCATGATGTCGGGTTCAATTTGACAAATTCCCTAAGACACCTAAAATCGAGAATTTTGACTCAATTTTCCTCTTTCCTTCTTTTTTACAAGGTTTCGATCAATTTTTTAAGAATTATAAGCAGGAATTCAAGATATTAGAAAACAAGATCTCCCAAAGAGATTCTTTTTGATGATACCCATTTAAAACATTTCATCAACAATTTATTTGCTGATTTTGTAGTTGCAAATCAAAAAGACCTTTTACAGGCCAGAATGCTCTAAGAACATGACAAATCAGATTTTTCACAAAAATGAAGACATTATTTTCATTAAAATTAATATAGGTGTCAATATTAAATTCAAATTGAAACGTTTCAAATTCCTAATATTTAAAATGAAAATATTGCATTTTCAACAAAATAGATGAATTTGTAACCAATTACTTAAACTTTTAACAAAATAAATGAATTTTTAGCTGCAATTATGAATCTTCAACTAATAAAATGAATTTTTATATAAATTTTCAAAAAAACAGTTGAATTTTTAACCCAAAAATATGAATGATCAACAATAAAAGTTAATTCTCAACTAAATAGTTGAATTTTGTACCAAAATAGTTCAATTTTTAAAAAAGAAACAAATTTGCAACTAATATTATGAATATTTAAGCAAAAAATGAATTTTTCAAACAATTTTTAACTAAAAACAGTTGAGTCAATCCAAAAAAGATCAATTTTCTATAAATTAATTAATTTTTCATTCTAGAAAACAAAAATTTAACTCAATTGTTGAATTTCCAAGCGAAAGAAAAGGAATCTTCAATTTGAAAATATGAATCTTCAATGAAAAAAATAAATCTTTAACAAAGTACGTATCTCAAATTTGAAGCAATCAGTTGAATTTTTAACCGAAAAATATGAACTCTCAAAAGAATGTAATAGTTGATCTTCCAACCGAAAAAGATTTTTATTTTGAATAAAAAACAGTCGAATTCATTCAAGAAGGCATATTATCAACAAAAAAGTTAATTTTTAACCAAAAATATGGATGCATAACGAAAAATATCATTGTTTTGATATTACAGCGAAAAAATATTTTAATTTCAAATTAAAAATAGTTAAGTTCATCCAGAAAGGACGAATTTTCAATTAACTAGATGATTTTTCAATCAAAAAATTAAAAAACTTTGGGGCAAATTGTTGAATTTTTAGGCAAAACAAAATAATTTTTGACAAACAGTTGAACTTTTAACCGAAAAATAGGAATTTTTAACAAGAAAGTTAATTTTAAACTAAATAGTTGAATGTTCTACAAATTTTTTTTAATTTTCAACCCAAAAAGACGAATTTTCGACAAAATAGTTGAATCCTCAACCAAAATAGATACATTTTTAACTAAACAGTTGTATTTTTAACCAAGAAAGATAAAATCTTTACAAAAAGAAAAGAGGAATTTTTAAACTGAAAGGAGAAATTTCCAACAAAATGGTTGAAGTTTCAACAAGAAAACATTTCTCAGTCAATAACGAAAAAATTTTCAATTAAATAGTTTGATTTTCCACGAAAATGGTTGCATTTTTGACCAAAAAGGATGAATTCTCAACCAGGCATATAATAGTAGACTTTTCAAGCAAAAAAGATTTTAAATTTAAATGAAAAACAGTCTTATTCATTTAAGAAGACGAATTATCAACAAATCAGTTAATTTTCAACGAAATAGTTTAATTAAAAAAAAAGAATTCTCAACAAGAAAAGTTATGGTTTTAATATTTCGACAAAAAAAGATTTTAATTTTACATAAAAAATAGTTGAGTTCATCAAAAAAAGACAAATTTTCATGAAATTAGTTGATTTTTCAGTTAAAGAAGAAACAAATTACAACCAAAATAATTGAATTTCTAATCCAAAAAGACGAATTTTTAACAAACTAGTGGAATTCTGAACCAAAATAGAATAATTTTCGAACAAAAAGTTGTATTTCTAACAAAATTAAATGAATTTCTACGAAAATAGATAAATTAATAATTATTTATTTATTTAATTAATCAATAATAATAATTTTTTTCACAGCTGAAAGCCTTCAACTGATAATGATATATTAAAAATAATGGTTAACGTCCAAGGAATCAAAAACAGAAAAAGCGAGTAGGTAAAGGTTTTTTAAATTATCACCTTCTAGCATGATAAAACAATATTCTTAACAACTCAGCGTTCTCTTCTGAAAAGAATACATTTAAAAAATTTGATGACAATATTGAATGAAAATCTATCTCCTGATAAAAACAAATTTTAAAAAATGCAAGCACACACATTTTGCAATTATGTGGCTTATCTATTTTTCACTCTTTGATCTTCTTGAATTTTTTTTCTGATGCATTTTTATCAGTAGAAGGTGTTGAAGTGTTCAGCAGATTTTTCAAAGCTAGCTAAAAAAGTGCTCAAACATAAAAATAAGTAAAAAAGAGATGCACGAGACATCCACTTGATATAAACAGTTTTTAGTAATAAAAAAAATCCCCTCTGAATACCCTTTTTCTGGAAAAATACTCTTTTTACATAAAATTGAATCACTGAATCGCTTTTATTCCTGAAATCATAAGCAGGGAACATTTCTTAGGGGAGAATTCCTGCTTCTAAAATAAATCTTAAAGAAGCAGTAAATTAAAAAAAAAAAAAATTAGGGTCTGGAGAATGGTATTAGAATACTTCAGAACTAGGGAGAAAATGAATTCCCAGGCCAACGGTTTCTCCCTCTGACCTTTTGTATTCACGCTCCACTGAAATTTAAAAGCAAAATTTTCTTGAAAAGAATTAGCATTGAAAAATTTAAGTGGCATCAATTTAGAAATGTATGAATTCCGTTCAATTAAATCGCGCTACATTTGCAAGAGTAATAAGTATTTCATGGAAAACTTTTTTTTGTTACGATTTGTAAGTCTTTGTCTGATCTTCGAAGATCCAATTCAGAGACTTTTTCATGTATTTGATTCTATAAAAAATTCGATTCATGAAATGTGATTCATTGTTAAAAATTGCAGTGTTAGCTAATCCTTTTTTAATTTTTTTTCCCTGTTATAACTTGATCCTCGGTTCTGGTGAAGTATTTTTTTTATCTTTTAGTGGCGGAAAATGTCAAGAGATAATCTTCAAAGACTCATCCGGCTTTTGAGTACCCATTGACTTTCAATAAACAAATTTCAAACTATTCGCAGGAGCATTGTAATGAAAACAATATTCATCCTTTTAAATTCGAATCAAAGCTCGAATATTGGTGATTCATTGACAAAAAAATTTACAATACCATTCAGGAGCACTAGGATTAAGAACCAGCGATTAAAAACATGCAATCACTTCTCGGCAGGATATCTACGGAACAAAATATGATAGAACAATTTTTAAACAAAGCTTTAAAAAGCTTATTGGATTCCGCGTTTAATAAGCCTCAATCAAAGTTTTTGTTATGAATAAGGACTGAGTTCTGAGTGAGATATTTTGGTCTAATTTATGATTTTTTCCAATTTTCAAGATTCAATTTCAACTCCTGGGCAAATCTAGAAAAATGGTGATGAAAATTCAGAATCCACTGAAAATGAAGTCTAAAATTTCCTCTTTAAAATGAGCCCAAAAAACTGTGAAAAAGTTCACCGGTTCCTGAAATATCATAAAAAATGTGGAGGCGTACGCAAGACAATAATCGACGGTCGAGCAGTGACTGACGGCAGTCAATGCTCGACCGTCGATTTTCGTCTTGCGAACGTCTCCATAATTTTTATGATATTTTGGGAACCGGTAAACATTTTTACAGTTTTTCAGGCTCATTTTAAAGAGGAGGTTTTAGGCTTTATTTCCAGAAAATTCTTAATTTTCAACATTATTTTCCTAGATTTTGCCAGAAGTTGAATTTAAATCCTTAACATTGGCAAAAAGCAGAAATTATACCTGAGGTGATTTTTCACGAAAATAGGACAATAATAGGAAAATAAATTCTTTTGAATGAAATTTCTGTAGAAAATTCAAAACTTTTGAAACTAAGTATTGATTTATTATTATTCATTATTTATTAAATAATTAATTAATTTTTTATAAATTCTGTAATAACAATTTGAATTCCTAAGACTTCAAGTCCAAATATATTGAATTTTCAACAAAATAATAGAATTTTCAACCAAACAAGATTTTCTACCAAAAGAGATGAATTTTCAACCCAAAAAGGAGAATCTTCAAGACAGAAAAGTCTATTTTTAACCAAACAATTGCATTAAAAAAATAGTTAAATTTTCAAGCCAAAAGACAAATTTTTAACAAAACAGTTGAATTTTTGACCAAAAAAGATGACTTCATTAAAACAATTAAATTTTCAACATAAAATGGTGCATTTTCAACTAAATGGTCGAATTTTCAAACAAATAAGTTGTTATATATCAAAATTAAATTTTCAACCAAATTGTTGAATTCTCAATCAATAAGATTAATTTTATAACCAAAAAGACAAAATTTCAACAAAATACAACAACTTTGTCCTGCATTGTTGATTTTTCAAGTAAAAAGGAAAAATTTTCAACCAATAATAAAATTGTTAAGTATTCATATAAAATAATTAATTTTTAAACAAAATAAAAACACGAATTTTCAACCACATAGATGGCTATTAAAAAATGAGTTTTTTAAAAAGTAGTGCGAATTTCCAACAAGTAGTTAAATTTTCAATAAAAAAAGATAAATTTTTATTAAAATATTTAAATTTTTAACCAAAAAGATTAATTCCACCAAGAAGGTTAAAGTTCTCGAAAAAATACGATATATAAGCAAAAAAGTTAGTTTTCTACCAAATAGTTAAGTTTTCAGAAGAATTGTTTAATTTTTGAGCAAATACTTCAATTTCAAATGAAAAATATTAATTTTTAACAAAAAAGTTCATTTTCAACTAAATAGTTTAATTCTCTACCAAATTGTTGACTTTTGAAGCCAAAATGACAAAATTTCTACAAAATATTTCAATTTTCAACCTGAAAATATGAATTTTTAACTAAAATGGTGAATCTTCAACCAAAAAAATATGAATTTTTGAAAAGTAGTTTAATTTTAAACCATGTAGTTGATTTTGCAAAAAAAAAAAAAAAATTTGGAACAAAATACCAGAGTTTTCTATCAAATAATTAATTTATCAACTTATAAAGAATAAATTTTCAACAAAAAATTGAATAGTTCAATTTTCAGATGGAAAAATTTGTAAACGAAATAAAAACATCAATTTCAAACAAAAAAGTTAAATTTTCAACAAAAGAGATGAATCTTTAAAAAAATGAATCGGTAACAAAGAAGTACAATTTTCAACCAACTAGTTGAATTTTCAACCAAAAAAGATGAATTTGTTTACCAAATAGTAGTTCAACTGTAAACAAAGAAATTCACATTTCAACCAAAAAAGACGCATTTTCAACAAATACAAAATTTTTCAGCCAAATAGGTCAATTTAAAACTAGCAAAGATACATTTTCAATCTAAAATCTGTGTTTTGAACCAAGAATAAAATATTTACATTTTCAATTAAAAAACTTAATTCTTGACAAAAAAAAAATCGAATTTTCAACCAAATATTATAACTTTCAACCTCAAATGATGATTCTTTAGAAAAAAAATGATTTTGAACAAAAGAGTTCAAGATTTAACCCAAAAGATGATTTTTAACCTGGAAGATAATTTTCTAAAAATGGAATTGTTCAATTTTTAAACAAAGAGATGAATCTTCAACCAAAAAAATGAATTTTTGACAAAGTTAGACCTTGAATCAAGTAGCTGAATTTAAAGAAAGGATGAACTTTTAACAAAATAATTGCATTTTCAACAAAAGGCGAAGTTTTTTGAAAATAGGAGGATAAAGAAGAATTTTTGAAAAAAGGGGAAAAGAGGGGAATAGGGAAAAGAGTGAAGTCTAAAAGGTGAACTACTTTATGCATGTGCAATAATGATTTTTTTAACATTGTCCTTAATTGTTACTTTTTTCTTATTTTTTCATAGATCCTCATAAATGAATAAATTACAAGATTTGAGGCATTTGTTAATTAATTGTTAATTGTTAAAACAATTTTTGTTCACTCGAACAATTTTATTTTCATAGAATATTACGAAATAAGGGTATTTTATGAATGCTGCCTACCTAATAAACTTGGAGAATGTATATTTTTATTTAAACTGTTTTCTATTTTTTAAACAATTTATTTTTGTTTAAATCCATCTTTTTAACCGAAAAAGGTAGTAAATTGTACTTTTTTGCTAGTTTTCTAACAAGCTAAAAAGCTTAGCCCAAATATTACTTCTTCATCTTATTGTTTAAAATATATTTATTTTTTTAAACAATCTTTATTGGTTTCAACGATTTACTTTCTTATAATATTACGAATTAATGGTGTTTTCCTAATGTTTTGGCCTAATTGGTGAATTTGAACAGTGAAGTTTTTCATATAAGTTATCTATTCATTGTTTAAACAATTTATAATAGTTTAAATGCAGCTTTTGACAGGAAAAACCTAGAGAAACGTTGCTTCTTTGCTTTTTTCAATAAGTTCCATTACTTTCTCCTAATTCTGAGATTTCTTAACCTACTGCGAATTGTTTAAACAATTTTCATTTGTTTAAAAATATTATCTTATAATACCCCAAAGTAATGATATTTGTTGAATCCTATCACCAAACTAATAAATAGGAACACCTATTTCTGCTGCGTTTTTGATTTTATTGAATCCTAGGTAAGTCGAAAGTTCAGAAACAAAAAAAAACTAGTATGTGGCAGTGGGATCACACGGCAGAAGTGAAAAAATTGATGGATTAACTTCGAAATTTTTCGTGAGGAATCATCATGAGTTTTGAGGAGATCGCAACAGTAAGAGAGTGTAGAGAGAGTGAGAGAGAGAGAGAGAGAGAAGGGGGAGCATATATATGCTTACTTAGCGTGGCAGTAGTGGGGATATCGCACAAAAGGGAAACGCGAGTACAAATAAAAGGTATAGACAGTGCTCAAGAGAGAGACAGATACTTCCGTTCGGTCGTTCGGTCGTTTTTTTTCAATTCACTCCCGTCCCAAAAGAAGTTCCACTTGAAAAAATAGCATTATTGACCTCATCGTCGATTGTGGCCCTGCAGGGTGTAAATTGTAGGTTAAAGGTAGCGGTCAACTGGGAACCGCGGATTTCGTACGTGTTTTTCTTTTTGCTTTCCCACTTTTCGAGCTGGTGGTAAGTAAAAAGTTGTGGATGGTAACAAGATCCTTTCGAGGTTCTTATCGAATCGAACGAAGGTGGAGGATAATCCTGCAGCTCCTTAATCTCCCAGGAACTTACGCCTTCGTTGAAAACTTTTTTTTGTGTTTGTTTGACTTTTTAAGCGGGAGTTGTAAACTTTAAAGAAATTCAGTTACTGATTTTGTTAGTACTTTGCGATGCTTTGAAATAGCACAATTTTGGTGGAGGAAACTTTTTTTATTTTGAAGATTATAATAAAGCTGAGACTAATTAAATCTTGGGAAGATTTGTAATATAAACTGAAAATCAAAAATTCTTTTCAAAACCTGTATTAGTAGATTGTTTCCTATAGTTTATTCAGACTGCACAATTTTCCCCCTATTCGCCTCTTTTCCTCTTTCTTAAGGAATTTCTCCTCTTTCCATATTTTTATAAAACTTCCAAATAAGAAAATCCAAATATTTTTCGTTAAAAGTTAATTATTTTTGGTTGAAAAATCAACTACTTGGTTTAAACTTGAAATACTTTGTACAAAATAATTTTTTTTTGCTTGAAGATTCATATTTTTAGTAGAAAATTCAACTATTAGGTCGAAAATTAACTTTTTTGTTGAAAAAAAATATGATTAGAAATTATACTATTTTCTTGGAAATTCTTTTTTTTAATGTAAAATAAATTTTGCATTTGAAAATGTATTTATACTATTTCTGGTTGAAAATGTTTCCTTTATAATTCGAAAATTGAATTATTTGTCAGAAAATTCATGGATTTTGTTGAAAATTCATCTATTTCGATAGAAAATGTTTGTTGAAGATTCATCATTTCATATAAGGATTCAACTATTTTGTTAAAAATTCTTCTTTTTTTAGTTGAATTCAACAGCTGGAAAATTCGTTTTTTTGTTGTTAAAAATTTGTTTTTCAAAGAAAAATTTTAACAATTCCAGTTTTCGTTGGATGTTTATCTCTTTTAGTTGAGCAATTATTATATTTTTTAGTTGAAAATTCAATTTTTTCATTAAAAATTCATCTGTCCTGGTTAAAAATGAACTTTCAGTTAAAAATTCTTCTTTTATTTTCTATTATTTGATTTAAAATATAATGTTTTTGTTGAAAATTCAACTATTTTTTTAGGAAATTAATCTTTCTTGGTACAAAATTCAACATTTTGGTTAAAAAGTACACTATTTTGGTTGAGGATTCAACTACTTTATGGAAAATTCGTCTTTTTTTTATGCATTTAACTGTTTTTGATTAAAAATTAAATTTTTTGCTGAATATACCAACTACTACATTTCTGGTAAGAATTTATTTTTTTTTTGGTTAAAAATTAAAAAATTTAGTCGAAAGTTAAACCAATTTTTTCAACAATTTTTTTTCAGATTCATTATTTTAGTGCAAAATTATCTCTTTTCTTGAAAATTTAACGAATTAGTTGAAAATTGGTATTTTTTGGTTGAAATATCAACTATTACATTTTCTGTTTCAAATTCATCTGTTTCGTTGAAAATTCTACTACTTGTTTGACAGTTGATACTTGGTTAAAAGTTAATTTTTTTGTAGAAAATTCATATTTTTTGGATAAAAATGCCACTGTTTTTTATTGAAAAATTGAAATATTTTTTTGTTGAAATATCAACTATTTAAAAAAATTATTGTTAATAATTACTAGAATTACTAAAATTACTGAAAAATAAACATTATTATCAAAATTATTTTCAATTTCATTTTATTAATTTAATTATTAAATTTATTATTTAAATTTTATTATTATTTAAAGTTATCAATTATATAATTATAATAAAATTATAATTAAAATAAAAAATTACTAAAATTATTATTAATATTCAATAATTTAATTATTTTATATATATATTTATATATTAAAATAATTTCTTTTTGTTGAAGATTCAACATTTCAG
>JAABKJ010011257.1:0-10784 GCA_011634705.1 Andricus grossulariae
TGGTTGTCAATTCAACTATTTGGTTGAAAATTGATTTTTTTGGTTGAAGATTCATAATTTTTATTGAAAATTCCTCTGTTTTATTAAAATTTTTACTATTTTCTTGAGAAGATTTTTTTTACTTCAAAATTCGTTTTTTAATAAAAATGGTTGAAAATCCATCTATTTGGTAGGAAACTCTTCTTTTTGGTAAAAAATAAAAATATTTTTTTGAAAATTCAACTATTTGGTCGAAAATTAACCTTTTTATCGAAAATTCAACTGTCTTATAGAAAATTCATCGTTATGGCTTAAAAATTCTCCAATTTAATTTTTTTATTTAATTTTTTTTATTTTTGAAAATTGAAATTTAATTCAGCTCAATGAAAATTTAACTACTCCATTTTAGGTTAAAAATTTTGAGTAACATGAAATCCATTTATCAAAGTATTTAGTTGAAAATTTATGTAATTCGTTAAAAATTCGTCTTCCTTGGTAGAAAATTAATCTTCTTGGTTGAAAATTCAACTATTTGGTTAAAAATGTATGTATTTGGTAGAAAATTCGTTTTCTTTGATAGAAAAAGAATTTTTTTGTTTGTTAAAAATTAACTAAGTATTTTGTTGAAAATTCGTCTCTTTTAACTAAATTCAACTGTTGAAAATTCATCTTACGAGGTTTAAAATTGAACTTTTTGATTGAAAGTTTTTTTTATTGTTGAAAATTCGCTTTTTTCAATTAAAAAGTAATTTCTTAAACTGAAAATTTAGCTATTTGGTTGCTGAGCGAAGAATAAATTATGGATTGATATCCAAGAAAAGTAAAGAAAAAAAGTTTGAAATCGGTTAATATCTTCTGTTCTCTTATTTGATTTGAAAATTAAAATTTTTGAAAAATCCAAAAAATTTCCCTATTGCTTCGAAAATTATCGCGAATTTTTTCTATATATAGTTTTTGCTAGTGAATAATAATAAAAAATAAAAAATCAGAAAACAAATTTTTGCTCAATTTAGAATTTTTGAAAAATGACCAAAAAACATGCTTTTTTTATTGAGTTCTATGCACACATTTTAAAAAAAGTTGAATATGTCGAACCTGAAATTTCTTCAGCTTGAATGAAAGAAACATGCTATTATTTTGTTTTTTTTCGAAAAAAAGTTTTTTTAGTAATGGTTCAAGCGTTCAAAAAGAATCAATATTAAGTTTTTTTTAGTGATTTTAACGACTTGCTAGGAAATAAGGTTTACTTTTAAACCCGAAAGATTAATTTTCAATTAAATATTACAATTTAAAAAAATCTCAACTAAACATTTTCATTTAAAATCAAATATATAAACACTTTTGAGCAAAAAATACGAATTTCTAACAAAGTTATTGAAATTTTTGCCAGATAGTAGAATTTGCAATTCACAATGATAAATTTTAAACCAAATGGTTTAATTTTCAAACATTTTTTTACGAAAATAGGGAAATAAATTCTTTTCAATGAAATTAATATATATATAGTGATGTTCAATTCAAATTAAAATACATCAAAATCCTAATATTTCAAGTAAAAAATTGCATTTTAAATTAAATAGATCAACTTTCGACTAAATATTTGAATTTTCAACAAAAAACGAATGTTCAACAAATTAGTTGAGATTTCAACAAAAACAGACGAATTCTCAATAAAAAAATTAACCTTTAATTTATATTATAAACAAAAAAGATTTTAATTTTCAATCAAAAACAGTTCAATGCACAAAAAACGTCTTTTCAATAAAAAAGTTCATTTTCAACCAAATAATAGAATTTTTTCCACAAATAGTTGAATTTGCAACACAAAAAGACGAATTTTCAACAAAAAAATTGAACTTTTAACCAAAAAGGATTAGTTTTTAACAAAATTGTTGAATATTCTACAAAATAAATAAATTTTTAACTATGTAATGCAATTGTTAACCAAAAAAAAATGAATTCTCAACTAAACAGTGGCATTTTGAAACAAAAAATATGAAATGCCTGCCAAAAGATATGAATTTTCAAAACAAAAAGACGATTTTTCAAAAAAAATAGTTGACTTAACAAAAAAAGATGAATTTTTAAAAAAATATTTAAATTTATGACCCGAAATTATGAATTTTTAACAAAAAAGTTCATTTTCATCCAAATATTCGACTGTAATGCCAAAATAGTTAAATTTTAACCCAAAAGTTGAATTTTTAACCCAATAGTTGAATTCTCAAGCAAAAATATCATTTTTTTAGAAGACCGCTGAATTATTAGCCAGAAAAATTGATTTTTTAAAAAAAAGTTAGTTTTGAACCCAGAAAGATAAATTTTTAACCGAATAGTTGAATTTAAAAAAAAAATTCTAATCAAACAGATGCATTTACAACCAGATAGTTAAACTTTCAATCAAAAGATACGAAACATAATTTTTTTTAAATTCAATAAAACAGTTGAAATTTCACTGAAAAATGTCTTCAAATATTAGCAATTTTCGAAATGTATGAATTTACCGATTATTTGTTTTCGTATTTAAAAAATGTGATAATCTGAATAGATTCGTTCAGAATCAATCATAAGAAGATTAATTTTCTACAAAGATGAATTTTCAACCAAAAATGGAATAGTTAAATTTTTAGTTAAAAAAATTAATTTTCAACAAGTTAAACAAATTTGAATTAAAATAGTGCAATTTTCAACCAAAGAGATGAATTATGACCAAAAAATATAATAATAGACTTTTCAATTTGAAAGAATTAACTTTCAAAGAGAAATAGTTGGAGTGAAAGTTTTTTGAAAAACAGGTAAAAATTTTGAATTCTTTAAAAAAGGGGAAAAGGGGGAAATATACGAAAGAGTTTGAAGTCTATTGCAAAACAAAATATTATCTTTAAATTCTAATAGTTATTATAATTATTTTTAAAAAAGATCACGTAAAATTGTATCTCTCTGTTATTTAAAATAATTACATTAGTGCTTCCTCGATTCAGGATACCGGATACTGGATACAGGATACAATTCCCAGCACCGCTAAATAATTAAGGAAAGTTTCGAAATTCATTTAACTCGATATGAGATTATAATACGAAGCATAATTGAAAATTGTTTAGGTATGTTATCAAACTTTGATCCAAGCATGTTTTGAAACCCAATTCTAGAACAGAAGCCACATTCCTGCATTGGAGTAATTAATTAATGTTACTTTGATGTCCGACAATGTTAAATAACTGAGGTTTATATTCGAAAGCAGCCAGAAAATATTCATGCTTTTTACTTTTATTAAAAGTAAAATTTAATTCAAGAAAGGGGAGAGTGGGGATAAAGCAACAGTGGGGATAAGGCAACCGTGGGGATAATGCAACAGTGGGGACAAGGCAACAGTGGGGATAAGGCAACAGTAGGTCTAAATCGACGCTTGCTTTTTGAAAGAAAAATATAAACCGTGTGAACTTGATTTTTTTAAATAAAAGTGTGCCTTAGTGCCTCAACTTTACCGACAGTTTCCCGGTTTTGCCCGGTCAAGTTTTTAAATTTCCCGGTCAACTACAAGTAACATATTCATATTTGTCGAAAAACTCAAACATTTATTTTAATTCATGACGTTCATTCTAAAAATCCTGTAACACAAGAGAGCAAAACATTGCAAAATGAATGAATTTTTAAAAGCAAATACTCAAATGTGCAACTCAAAAATTTCCATTTTTTGTAAAAAAAATGGAAATTTTGAACATTCAGTCTTTCAGTTAAAACAATTAATTTTCAAACAAAACAAAAAACGGATTTTTAACAAAATAGTTTAATTTTCAACGAATGTGATGAATTTCTTAATAAAATTATGAATCTTCAACTGGAATAATTGAATTTCGAACCAAATAGACGAATTTTTAAACAAGAAGAATATTTTTCAAATAAAAGATAATTTTCTACCAAAAAATACAATTTTTTAACAAAATACATGCGTTTTTAATGAAAGTTTAATTTTTCATCAAAGAAGATAAATTTTCGACCAAATATTTGAATTTTGAAATGAAAAAATAATAATTTTCAACTGAGAGTGAAATAGTAACATTTTTAGTTTACAAACATTAATTTTAAACCAAAAATAAGAGTATTCAACTAAAACAATGAATTTTAAACTGAAATAGTTGAATTTACAAACAAAAAATTAATTTTTACTAAAAAAGATAATTTGTCAACCCAAAACCAACTGTAAATATTTAACTGGAATAGTTGAATTTTTAACTGAAGCGATGAATCTTTAACTAGAATAATTTAATTTTAGATCAAAAAGATTAATTTTTAACAAAATAGTTCAATTTTCAACGAAAGTGATGAATTTCCAAATAAAATTATGAATCTTCAACTGGAATAATTGAATTTCAAACCAAAAAGATTAATTTTTAACAAAAAATGATGAATATTTAACTAGAATACTTGAATTTTGAACCAAAAAGTTAGAAATAGTTTAATTTTTAATTAAAGACAAATTTTCAACCAAATAGTTAAATTTCAAACCAAAAAAATAATAATTTTCAACCGAGAGTGAAATAGTAACATTTTTAGTTTATGAAAATAAATTTTAAACCAAAAATAAAAGTATTCAATAAATTCAATGAATCTTCAACTGAAATAGTTGAATTTTCAGACAAAAAATTACTTTTTACTAAAAAAGATAAATTGTCAACGAATTCTAAATATTTAACTGGAATAGTTGATTTTTAAACCAGAAAGATGAACCTTTAAATAAACTAATTGAATTTTAGACCAAAAAGATTAATTTTCAACCAAGAAGATTAATTTCTACAAAAAAATACGAATTTTCAAATAAAAAAGATAATTTTACAACCAAAAATTTAATAATAAAATTTCAAGTAAAAAAATAAATGTTCAATCAAAAAGAAGAATTTTTAACAAGAATTATGAAATATTCAAATGGAATAATAGTTACATTTTCAGTTGAAAAAAAATTCAATTAAAAAATATCCAAAGAAAAAACCATTTTTCAATCAAATCGCTCATTTTTCAACCAAAGAAATGAATTTTTAATTAAAACAATGAATCTTCAATCAAAAAATTAATTTTTAACAAAAGAGACATTCAACCAAATAATTTTATTTACAACCTAAGAAAAGAATTTTCAACTAAATTGATAAAGATTCAACTTGAATAATTGAATTTGTAACGGAAAAGAAGAATTTTTAAACAAGAAGATTAACTTTCAAAGAAAAATTGATAATTTTCTACCCAAAAAATAGATTTTTTAACAAAATACGTGAATTCTCAACGAAATAGTTGAATTTTCAATTGAAAAAGTCAAATTTTCATCCAAATTGTTGAATTTTAAACTAGAAAAAATAAGTTTTTATCTAAAAATGGAACAGATACATTTTCAGTTGAAGAAATTAATTTTCAAGGAAACTGATGAATTTTGAACTAAAATGATGAATCTTCAACTGGAATAACTGAATTTTTTTCCAAAAGATGAATTTTCAACCATGAAGATTATTTTTTTTTATAAAAAAGAACAATTTTCCACTAAGTATACATTTTCAAACCAATGGTTTAATCTTTGAATGAAAAATATAATATAAAATATTATATATTTTAACAAATTCTTTTTAAGACAGTTCAGTTTTCAACAAAAAAGTTCATTTTCAACTAACAAAAATGGATTTACAAGGAAAAAAGAAATTTAACAAATTAGTTGAATTCCAAGCCGAATAGATGAATTTTAAATGAAGAGAGATGCATTTTAAACCAAATAGTTGAATTTTCAACCAAAAAAGATATTTTTTCAACTAAAAATGGATTCGTAAAATTTTCAGTTAAAAAAATTAATTTTCAACATAAAAAGAAAACAAATTCTGAATAAATTTAATTCAACGAAAAGAGACGAATTTTTAACTAAAAAGATGAATTTTAAACACACAAGATTAATTTTCTAAACAAAAAGACGAATTTTCAAAAAAAATACATGACGTTTCTATCAAACAGGTGATTTTTAACATGTAAAGTATAACTTTTCAACCAAAAATGGAATAGTTCAATTTAAAAAAAAAAAACTAATTTTGTATAAAATATTAATTTTTCAACATTTTTAAAAAAATATGAAATTTTAACCGAATAGTTCAATTTTTTCCAAAAAAATTAATGTTCTACCAAGAAAGACAACTTTGCAACAAAATACATTAATTGTTAACAAAATTTTTGAATTTTGTAGATAAAAGGACGAATCATCTACAAAATAGTTGAACTTTTAACCCGCAAATATGATTTTTCAACAAAAAAGGTAATTTTCTACCAAATAGGTACATTTTCATGAAAATTGTTTAACTTTTAACCAAATACTTGAATTTTCAACCACAAATATGGATTTACAACAGAAAAGTTAATTTTCAACCAAATAGTTCAATTTTCTAATGTAACTTCCATTTTTAGTTGAAAATTTATATTTTTTGAAAATTGAACTATCTGCTTGAAAATTAACTTTTTTGTTAATTTTCTTTTTTTTTTTTGTAGAAAACACGTCTTTTTGGTCGAAAATTGATCTTCTTTTTTGAAAATTCATTTTCTTGGCTGTGGATTTAACTATTTCGTTAAAAATACTTCTTTTGGTTTAATTTACCTCATAGAAAATTAGTTTTTTTTGTTGAAAATTAACTTTTTAAAGTGACAATGTAAATATTCCATTTTTGGTTGAAAACTTATCTTTTTATTTCAAAATTCAACTTTTTCTTTGAAAATTGATCTTTTTGGTGGTGGATTCAACTATTTTCTTCAAAATTCGTATTTTTTTGGTTCAATTTAACTGGTAGGAAATTCCTTTTTTTTAACTTAATTTTTTAAACTTAAAATGTAACTATTTCATTTTTGGTTGAAAACTTATGCTTTTCAGTTGAAAATTAACCTTCTCTGTAGATAAATACATCTTTTTGGTTGAAAAATAAATTTTTTGAGGAAAATTTATATTTTTGGTTGAAAATGCAAATATGTGGTTAAAAATGAAACTATTTTTATAAAAACCTAACTATTTGGACTTTTTTTACTATTTTGTAGAAAATTAACTTTTTTGTTGAAAAATTTTATTTTTTGGTTGAAAACTCAACTGTTTTGCAGATAATTTTTCTTTTTCTCCTGAAAGTTCAACCAAATTCTTTCAAATTCATATATTTTGTTGAAAATACATCTTTTTTAGTATAAAATTAATCTTCTCTGTGGAAAAACCCATCTTTTTGGTTGAAAATTAACTTTTTTTGTGGAAAATTAATATTTTTGGTTGAACATTCAAATATTTGCTTAAAAATGCAACAATTTAACTATTTGGAAGAAAATTCAACTATTTTGTAGAAAATTAAATTTTTTGTTGAAAAATTATATTTTCGGGTTAGAAATTAATTAATCTTCTCTGATGAAAAATCCTTCTTTTTGGTTGAAAATTTAACTTTTCGGTTGAAAAATTATCTTTTTTAATTGAAAATTAATCTTCTCTGTAGATAAATCCATCTTTTTGGTTGAAAATGAAATTTGTTTAGGAGAATTTACATTTTTGGTAGAAAATTCAAATATTTGGTTGAAAATGAAACTACTTTTATAAAAATCTAACTATTTGGACAATTTTTTTGTACTATTTTGTAGAAAATTAACTTTTTTGTTGAAAATTTTCATTTTTTGGTTAAAAACTCAACTGTTTTGTAGATAATTGGCCTTTTTCTCTTGAAAATTCAACAACTTTGTTGAAAATTGATGTATTGTGTTAAAAATAAATCTTTTTTAGTAGAAAATTAATATTCTGTGTGGAAAAATCCATATTTTTGGTTGAAAATTATTTTTTGTTGTGGAAAATTAATATTTTTGGTTGAAAATTCAAATATTCTGTTAAAAATGCAACAATTTAACTATTTGGAAGAAAATTGAACTATTTTGTAGAAAAATAATTTTTTGATTGAAAAATTATATTTTCGGATTAGAAATTAATTATCCTTCTTTGTTAAAAAATACTTTTTTTTGGTTGAAAATCAACTTTTCTGTGGAAAATTAAAATTTCTGGTTGAAAATTAAAATATTTGGCTAAAAAAGCTAGTTGAAAATTTAACTGTTTTGTTTAAAATTCGGGGTTTTTGGTTAGAAAATAATTTTTTATCTGAAAAATTACCTTTTCTAATTTTCATTAAAAATTTATACTTTATAAGATGAAAATTCAAATATTTGGTGGAAAATTCATGTATTTTGATGAAAATTCGTCTTTTATTTTAAAAAATTAATCTTGATCGTTGGAAATTCAAATATTTGGTTAAAAATTAAACTATTAACATATTTGAAAAATAAATTATGTGGCTCAAAATTAACTTTCTGGTGGAAAATTCATATTTTTGGTTGAAAATTCAAATATTTGGTCCAAAATGAAACTATTTTTATAAAAATTTAACTATTTGGGAGAAAATTTAACTATTTTGTAGAAAATCAACTTTTCTGTCGAAAAATGATATCTTTGGGTTAAAAATTCGAATGTTTTGTAGAAAATTAATCTTCTCTGTAGAAAACTCGATCTTTTTGGTTGAAAATTAACTTTTTGGTGCAAAATTAATATTTTTGGTTGAAAATTCAAATATTTGGTTAAAAATGCAACAATTTAACTATTTTGAAGAAAATTGATCTATTTTGTAGAAAGGTAGCTTTTTTTTGAAAAATTATATTTTTGGGTTAAAAATTAATTAATGTTCTCTGTTTAAAAATCCTTCTTTTTGGTTTAAAATTTAACTATTTGGTTTTGAAATCTTTTCTGATTAAAATTCGTTTTCTTTTAGTTAAAAATTAATTTTTATTCTGAAAAATTAACTTTACTAATTTTGATTGGAAATCTATACTTTATAAGATGAAAATTCAAATATTTTATGGAAAATTCAAATATTTGGTGTAAAATTCATGTATTTTAATGAAAATTTGTCTTTTATTTTATAAAATTAATCTTGTTTGTCGAAAATTCATCTTTTTGGTTGAAAATTCAACAATTTTGTTAAAAATTGTTTTTTTTCTCATTAAATTCAACTGGTTGAAAATTAGTCCTTTGGTGGAAAATAATTTTTCTTTTTGAATTTTAATCGTTTTTGTTGGAAGATTTGATCACTTGGTTGAAAATGCATCTTATTTTTAGGTTGAAAATTCAACTAATAGAATCGGACCTTTTTTGTCGAAAATTCAACTTTTTTGTTAAAAATTCGTCCTTTTCAATGAAAAATTCATATTGTATTTTGTATTTAATTTTATTTTGTTGAAAATTCGTCTTTTAGGTAAAAAATCAACTTTTTGGGTTGAAAATTCATCTCCTTAGTAGAAAATCTTTAAGTCTTAGAAATTTAATTTAATGCAAGATATTATTCACATTAATTTTAGTCAAATATTTTATCCCCCTATTATTCTTCTATTTTTCCTGATACTCTAAATAGGAAAGCTTAAATTTTTCAAATATACAGTTATGAATAATTGCTCCTAAACCTTCCTTTATTTTTAACCTGTTAAAAATAAAATTAGGGTCATATAAATTTAATTTCACCGCCAAGGTTTTAATTAGTTATGGAATTGTTTATAATCCACCGGGACATAAAAACACAACTTTTTAAAAAGAATTAAAAAAAAATTGTTTTTAAAAGAATAAAAATGAAAGCCAGTTCACTTTTCAATAATAAGAACTTAAAACAACCTTGTTTCAGCAGATAGGTTAAAGAGGTTAAAAAGTAGAGGAAAAAGGTCACGGAAATGTCGGACATATAATGCCTAGGGACCCTCCTCGACATTTTCGTAATTAGTCATAAAAATAATATCCTTTTGACGACTGGATGTTATCCAGCGAGTTATGTATAAATAAATAAAAAATTGCAAAAAAAGTCACTTACCTCTGTAGAATGCCCTGATGAGGTACCGGACGTAGAAGGAGTTGGCGAAAACGATCTTTGACTTTTGGCATTGATGGATGACCTTTGAGACGAAAATCTCGACATTAATGATTTTGCTCCCATGAGAAAAGCCTGAAACAATTAAAAATAATAGAATTATTTACAAAATTGGGTCAATTTTCGCGAAAATAGGGTAATATATTCTTCTAAATAAAACTAATTTAGGTATCATATTCCTAAGATATTCCTCAGTTGAGTTTTCAAGTTGAAAAATCGAATGCTTTAATAAAAATTTCACGTCTAAGCACTAGATGTAAAATTTTCGATCAAACTGTTGAATTTTTAACCAAATAGTTGAATTTTTAACCAAATAGTTGAATTTTTAACCAAAGAATTGAATTTTCAACCAAATAGTTGAATTTTTAAATAAATAGTATAATTTTCAACCAAACAGTTTTAATTTTTAACCCAATAATTGAATTTTCAACCAAATACTTGAATTTTTAACCAAATAGTTGAATTTGCAACCAAGTAGTTTAAATTTACAACCAAATAGTTGAATCTTTCAATAAATAGTATAATTTTTAACGAAATAGTTGAATTTTCAACCAAATAGTTGAATTTTCGACCAAAGAATTGAATTTTCAACCAAATAGTTGAATTTTTAAATAAATAGTATAATTTTTAACCAAATAGTTGAATTTTCAAACAAATAGTTGAATTTTTAAGCGAAGAATTGATTTTCAACCAAATAGTTGAATTTTTCAATAAATAGTATAATTTTTAACCAAATAGTCGAATTTTCAACCAAACAGTTGAATTTTTAACCAAATAATTGAATTTTTAACCAAATAGTTGAATTTGTAACCAAGTAGTTTAAATTTACAATCAAATAGTTGAATTTTTAAATAAATAGTATAATTT
>JAABKJ010011258.1:0-10783 GCA_011634705.1 Andricus grossulariae
CATCACTACTTTACCACCGAGCAATTCACGCCTACCCCGAAAGGGAAACGGCTTAATGATATAATAATAATAATTAAGCTATTTCCCTTTCGGGGTAGGCGTGAATTGCTCGGTTAAATGTATTCAATTCTTTTGTTTCTATATCAAAATTTTATTCCTAAAGTTCAAGAGTAAGAAAAACGGGACATTTATGTTCATAATGAAAATGAGAAAAATTCAAGATCCATAATAAAACATTTTTTTAAATCAAGACAGACGCATGTAACAGTATTTCACTTTATATTTGACATGAGTAGATATAATTAATTAAATTTATTGTTAAATAACAGTCAATTTGGCATTTTCACAATGAATGAAAAATAACCATTTTTGTATATTTTCATTGCATGATTTACATTTAAATAATAATTGAGGGTGCGGATGCAATAACCGACCGGACGCTCGGCTTTGTATACCTTGCCTCCCATTCGAGATGGAGTGATGCGAAAAATTATCTGAAACTCAAATTTTAAAAAACCCACATGAAAAAAATATCCGATTTCAACTTTGTGAGAAATAAATTATAAACTGCAAATTTCGACAAGCGGAATTTAATGCGTATTTTTAAATAAACTTGCTTTTTCACGTTCGGCGGAAAAAAGTATCAAGGGAATTTTCGAGTTCAAACAACTTTCCGCAGAGAAGTTCTTCATAAGGGTCGAAAGAAGTTTTTTGGAAAGTTTCAGATTTTTCAAGCGAAAAATGAGCGAGTCAGCATAGGTTGAAGTGAGCGCGCAAAAAACTCGATCGTCTTCCATTTCGAGCGTGAGCGTTCGCGAGAGCAAAAAGAACACACAAATGTCGAGGACGGGCAGTCAAACAAAGCTGAAAACTAGCGCATTCTTTTTTTACTTTTAACCAATGTTTTTAAGTTTTGTTCGATGTCCTTTTTTTGTGTTTTCTGAGTAAAAATCAATTGAACACCAACAATAATTGAGGGTCTGGATCGAAAATTTCGTCCAGCGTGCGAGATCGGGTGAAAATATTGTCCAAACGTGTCGTTGGACGGTAATCTTAAAAGTCTCAACATTAATTTTGTTTTCAAATATAGCCTTGTAGAAAATGACAAGACGGAACTTTTTTCTGTTTACTGTTTTTTCAACGGATCATTATTTTTAATACTAAGGATGAAAAACTGTAAAGAATCTTCACCAAATTCAATTAGTTCTTAAGAAATAAATTATCGTAAGTTAGGCAAATATTATTGTGATTGTTCGAAACTTTGATTTACGTGATGCCTAAAAACTGAAGAAAGAAAATGAATTTCAATGAATCGATTCGAACATTTCCAAAACGCTCAACACTTTTTGTCGGCGAAACTGAAAAAACGGGATTACCGATCGAACTCAATTTGCAATGAAATATTATCAAACAATAGGCGGTTTTCAGTTTTTTCTTCAGTTTGTAGGCATTGTTAAGATCAATTCCGTGTGTACATCGAAGTTTCAAACCATCCAAATAATACTTGCCCAACTTGTGATGATTCAGTTCTCGTCATCTTCTACAAGTTTATATTTAAAAAAGATCAATTTTGTGATTTTTAAGATTCCGGTCCCTTGAGACGATTGCACATAAAAATCCAGGGTATCAAAATTTTGCAAACGGTTGACAACTGCATTGTGTAACGAATAAAAACTACCCATATAAAAAGTATCGAAGTTTGATCTTTTTTTAATCAATAATATTGTGCGAGCTATCTCGAGAATGACATGAAAGGAATGGACGAGTTTTCATCTTTGTTTGCCCGCCCGCCCCGACATGTATCTGTTCTTTTCTCATTCGCAAACGCTTACGCCCCAGCCGGAAGTCGATCGAGTTTTTTGCGCGCTCACTTTAACCTATGCTGGCTCGCTCATTTTTCGCTTGAAAAATCTGAAACTTTCCAAAAATCTTCTTTCGACCCTTATGAAGAACTTCTCCGTGAAAGGTGGTTTGAACTCGAAAATTCCGTCGATACTTTTTTCCGCCGAACGTGAAAAAGCGAGTTGATTTAAAAATACGCATTAAATTCCGCTCGTCGAAATTTGCAGTTTATATTTTATTTCTCACAAAGTTGAAATCGGACAAAAAAATTTTCTACACAATAATTGTGCTCTTCATTAGGCTCTGTATGTTTTTATTTTTTCGAGTATTTTTTTTTTAAATTTGAGTTTCAGATCATTTTTCGCGTCACTTTATCTCCAATGGAAGGCAAGGAATATAAAGCCGAGCGTCCCGTCGGTTACTGCATCCGGGGCCTCAATTTTGAAAACAAAAACTTAGCACAAACGATTAATTTTTTATAGTTTTATTAAAAATTTGAGCTTCTCTTTATATATTGATCCTGTGATAAGATGAAGGCTCTCACCGGGTTTCACTGCAAAAACGGCCCCCATCCCAAATGAGATTTCGTATCAACTATTAGAAGGCACTTGGCTTAAGATTGTTTTATGCCAATCTTCAGTCCGATAGCCGCCATATTGGACGAGTAATCGCTGATTACGCGAATTTAGTTTTTTTGCAATTTTCAGCAAAACTAATGAACAGAAAACTTTGAAAAAATTCCCAGTACTTCTTGACATCAAGAGTTATCTCCGTGAATTCTTCGAAAATTTTTGCGTGGGAAATTCGCAATGAAAAAATTACAAAAAATGTTGCATGCCATTTTTTTATTTAAAAAATCCATAAACAAAGTCAAGTTTTTCACCATTGATGATTCGCGTATATCTCAATTTTTTTAGATTTAATAATACATAGTTTACAATAATGCATTTTTCAATGTAATATTTCAGCCACATACTCTATTGGCAATTATACCGGCCAGAACATAGAGCTTTTTTCGAAAAATGTTTTTTTTGTATTTAAAAATTGAGTCTTTTTGCGCCTGTGAAATGCAACACGCTAGCTAACTGTGTATGCCGGGTTGCAATCATCACGTCTGATATCCCAGCGGAGTGAAAGGAGATCTTTCTTTCAGAAAAAAAATTAATTAAAAATGATTTTCATTCATAAATCCATCTAGTCTCAAAAAGACTTTAAAAATTTTCTGTCATTCTCTAATGATAATACAGATTCCTTTAAAAATTTGAATTGTACCATCTAGCATAATAATGCATATATTTTCTGAAATAGATTTTCTTCTCTTGATCTCTCTAGTAGCTTTATGGGAAAAGCACCTAACCATAAATCAGAAGTTCCGTGGTTCGCATCCTAGCGGAGTGCAAGAAGATCTTTTATTCAGAAAAAAAATTAATAAAAAATGATTTTCATTCATAACTCCATCTAGACTGCAAAATACGTTAAAATGTTTCTGTTATTCTCTAATGATAATACAGATTGCTTTAAATACACTACCGTCGGAAATTGTGTGCACGACTCTTGTGAGAGCTACTAAAAATCACTGCTGACTTCGATCCACGATATTTCAGTTTAATTGTTTAATCGTATCTGAGCTCAGATACGATTGAACATTTTTAATCATATCTCGGGTACCCATGAAGATTTTTTAAGTTTTCTTGTCTTAAATTAAAGATAAGATTTCAGGCTCGATGTCGTATAATTTTGAGGTTTTTGAAAACATTTCCCTAGGTCTTGCTAAAAGTTGAAGTTAAGATAGAAAATTTGAGAAAATCTTCAATTTTGTTTTTAAACTTCTCACGTGCTGTATTATTTTCAAAAGGACAAGCAAATATTTGTTGAGCACCACTGGATGTGGAATTTCATAAGCTTTCCAATTGTTTTTTAAAAATGCCCTTTCTCTTTTTTCCACCGAAATATCGTGGTTTGAAGTCAGCAGTGATTTTTAATAGCGCTCACAAGAGTCGTGCGCACAAATTTGCGACGGTAGTGTATATAATATAATAATATAGTATAATACAATAATAATAAACAATAATAATAATATGTAATGATAAGTTTTCGAAAATATAGATAATATAATATGTAAATATATATATATAACATTATTATATATTAATTATTATTAATGGTAAAAAACTCGACTTTTTAATTGGATTTTTTAAATAAAAAAATTGTGTGCAAAAATTGTTGCAATTTTTTTCATTGCGAATTTCGCACGCAAAAATTTGCGAAAAATATAGCGAGATGTCTCTTGATATCAAGAAGCACTGTGCATTTTTTCACATTTTTCCGATCATTAGTTTTGATAAAAGTGGCAAAAAACGAAATTCGCGTAATCAGCGATTACTCGTCTAATAAGGCGGCTATATGGCCGTTTTTGCATTGAAACCCGGTGAGAGCCTTTCACTTCATAAGTTTACACTGTAGAGGTCTTCCATATTTTTCAAGATGAATACCTCATAGAAAGAAAAATGGAAAGCTCTCAAATTGAACTATTCCATGTTTGGTTGAGCATTTTTACCTTCTTCAGTTGAAAATTCAACTACTTGGTGAAAAAAATTCTGTATTTTGTTAAAAGTTATTCTTTTTTGTTACAAAATTAATCTTTTTCGTTAAAAAATAATCCGTTTGGTTGAAAATTTAACTATTTCGTTGAAAATTTATTTTATTTGGTTAAAAATGTATTTCTCTAACTTACGATTGAAATATTCTATTTTTTGTTGAAAATTTATCGTTTTTAGTTAAAAATTCATCTATTTTGTTGAAAATTCGTCTTTTTTGGTAGAAAATTCATCTTCTGGGTTGAAACTTCAACTATTTGGTTAAAATTTCTATATCTTTTTATTGAAGATGCATCATTTTAGTCAACAGTTCATTTCTCTAGTTCAAAATGTAACAAATTTGGTTAAAAATTCGTTTTTTCTTTTGTTAAAAATGAATTTTTTGCACAAAAAATGTAGCTATATTATTTTCGCTAGAAAATTAATCTTTTTCAGTTGAAAATTCACTTATTTTGTTGGAAACTCTTCTTTCTTAGTCGAAAATTCCATTATTTTCGTAGAAAATGCATATTTTTTAGTTCTTAATTCAAATTTTGTTTCAAAAATTTGTCCTTATAATTCAAACATTCAACATTTTCAGAGAGATTTTTCTCCCTAATTGAATGAAAAATCTTTCTTGGTTGAAAATTTAACTCTTTTCTTGAAAATTCGTATTTTTTATTTAATTTAACAGTTTTTTATTGAACAATAAAATATTTGTTGGTGGAAATTTCAACTATTATACTTTTTGTTGAAAATTCCTTTTTTCCCGGTTGAAAATTAATTATTTCAAGTGAAAATGTAATAAAATTGTACATTAATAAATCTTAATTTTTTGTCAGATCTATTATACACACATATGTAAGATTCTTTGTCACTGTCCATCGACTGAAATTGAATTCTTAATTATGTGTGTGAATTTGGCAACGATTTAAGAATAATGTAACTTGGAAGGTTTAAAATTTTTTAAATGCGTCAATTTTGAACGTGAAAATGACAGCTACTTTCGTTTGGACAGAAATCTCATTTTTTAGTACAAAAAGATCTGTCCAATCACTTTGAATGCCACTTGATACTACCTGATATGATACTTATTGTTCGTATTTATCATCTTTCAAAGTTCTATAATTTCAATTTATAATTCTAGTTTAAAATGCGAAATTTCTAAAACAGTTTAAATCTTGAGGCCTTGAAACTAAAGTTTTTTTTAGTTCAAGAGCAAGTTGTGAATTCCGAGTTTTAATTTTGCAATTTAAATTGAAATTGTTGAATGTTGAAAAGTATAAATGAACAACTTGAAAATTGTTAATATTCAAACGATTTGAATTTATGCTAAATAATTGAAATTTTGAAAGGTTTGATTGGAAAAAAGTTTCTATATCACAATTCTTTGCAAAAAAGTATTTTTTTCAGTTTTAAATGAAGTTCGTTTTAAAATTACTTTTTTTTTAATGTTTCTTTCAGAATAATTCAATTTGAAGGTTTATAGAAAAATTTCCCATTTTGAATGGTGGAAATATCGGAGAATTTATTTGTTTACCTTGCAAAAATTTGTTTAATCAATTTTAATCTTGAATTATATTTCTTTTATGTAATAATTGTTGAAAATTCTAGAATTCCAGAAGCTTTGACTTTGGAACATTCAATTTACTTTTTAACTTAAAATTGTAAAATTTTAATCGCTTTGAATTAAAAATGATTTCAATTCAAAAGTTTACAATGCTAAACGCTTTTAATAAACAATGATACAATTTCAATTCCTTCGATTTTTAAATGATCCCGTTTTCAAACTTCTGATCTGATATTATTCAATTTTGAACATTTCGAAATTGTCCTATTTTCGCAATTTTCATCTAAATTCATTCAATTTTGGGAATCCTTAATTAAAAAATACAGCTGTTCAATTTTGAACGCTTTTATTTAGAAATGATACAGGTTCAATTCCTTTTCATCCCATTCGAAATATTGTCCTTTTTCAAAATTTTACCTAATCTAAAATTGTTTTTTTAAATTTCGAGCTTTTTCAATTTGAAATTATTAATTATTGTTTTAAAAATTTGAAAAACTAAATCGCTTTGACTAGTATATTCACATTTTATGTCAAAGTAATTCCAGGATGTCCCGTGCACTCATCGGATTACGAGAACGAGCGAAGGAGGTACTTGGGAACTGACTGTTGTGAAGAGTGGAACTTTAATGACTTAAAATTTCTATTTAGTTTAGTGCTTTCCACACCATTGGATCGTCCTTATTGCATCTATATGCCAATATAGCTGCTTTCATTACTGAAAGTTTTAAACTACTAAACCAAAAAAAACAATACCATTGCATTTAATCTCCTTCGAACCAAAAACTGGAATTACTATTCGAATATTCGATATCGCAAGATTATAATTAGCATTGATAATAAATTGGCCATTAATATCATACGTGAAATCTATAAAGCTCGGAATGAACTGCAGTTTATATGTGCACTGTAATTATAGTTGATCACATGAAAGCAATCACGGTTTATAAGGTAACGAATGTTGTTTTGATTGCAATATTAATTGCATTCCATTATTAATCATCCTTCTCCCCATCATCAGATTTGATCTGTTCTTTTCAGGGAACTAGTTTAATACAGTAGCCTCCCACATATCGCGAAAGTCTTGGACTGGGATTCGCGTTAGGTATAAGGTCCCTCACGACATCAAAAATCTTTCTCCCCCTGCGCATTATCCTCATATCTGATTGGTTGAGAAAATCGAATCTTTAAAAAAAAGTAAATATCAAAATTTTGATGTTGAGGAAACGAATAGCAGAGAAAATTCAGAGGTTATTATGTTAATTTCACATACCAATCCTAAAAAACTTGCTGGTCTGTTACAAGTTTTATTCAGAAAAAAATTAAATAAAAAATGTGAAAACTCGGAATAGGCATATAAGTAGTTCAATATAAAACAATTTTCATTAAATTTGTATTTGTCTAGAATTGATGTCTATTTATAAATTGAAACTAACTTACTAAATAGGGTACATTGAATGTCAACATTTTTTGAAAAGTCGTAGTGGGATCAAAGCAAGTAGGGGAAGTCGCGAAAGGTGGTAGTACGGTAGGTAGAAGGGTACTGTAATATTTCTTTTGTGGATTATCATTTGACTATTAGGGGTTGTTTTACCCTCTTTTTATTTGAGAAAAGAGATTACTTTAATTAAATGGGGAAAAAATGAAAATGAAATGACAAATGTAACCTTTGCGAATACCTTTTAACAAGAGTCCAATTAAAATAGCAATCGCGACTCACCTTGCGACCTCAACCTTTATTACCAAAATGTTCGTGGCCTACGAACCAAACTTATTGATCTAGAGCACGCTATTGCTCTCTCGGAATTTGCGCAGGACTTTATCATTTTCACAGAAACGTGGCTCAATTCCAATCATTTTAACGCTGAAATTGGTCTGTGCAAGTGCACTATTTACAGAAGGGACAGGGATAACTTAACGAGTATTTTTGAATCAGGTGGGGGAGTACTTATTGCCGTGCACTTGAAATTTCGCAGCTTCGAATATCGAACACCAATTCTTACTTTTAAGTTGTTGGTAGGGTTTTCGATCAGGTTTTTCTTTAAGAAACGATGTTATTTGTTTTCGGTTTACCGTTAAATATATTTGAGAACGTTATAGACAACGACGTTTCGCCCATTTGACGTAGGGATTCATCAGGTTGCCTGTTAACGTAAAACTAGAATTAATAAGCAATAACTACTATCAGTCCAGAATGTTTTTTAAATCACTGCACCGCTATAGAATCTGCTCTTGAGTTTACTAAACCTACGGCTACAATCATCGTTGGCGACTGTAACATCTCCAACATCCGCTGGACCAATGACGATTGAGACTAACGTATTTTTAGTAGCAACGGGGCTTGCCTTTGGAGTCATGCGGTTTCTAAAACCTTTTCAAAAAAAAAAAAAAAAAAAAAAAATTAAGTGCACAATACATCAGGTAAGCTTCTCGACTTGGGTTTTACTACTTTGCGTCAATCATTTGATCCTTTATTACCTAGCGATGTATGCCACTACCCACTAGGTATTGTTCTCCCCAAGTAAATAATCGCATTAAGCTCTGATACATATTTTTATCTAGATTTAAAAAATGCGAATCATGCAACAAGAAATTCCCTTTTGGGAACCGTAGATTGGGATGCATTCATCGCTCAATTACCTTTACAAAATATAATACGTATAGAGGATTGTGTGACTTATTTTCACGTGGTTTCGTATGACTCAATTGAATTATGTGTACCATTGCGAAAAACTCGTAGTGATAAATATCCTGTCTGCTTGCCCAAAAGAGAGCGGCTCATTATCCAGTTAAAACATTAGGGAATCAGTCAGATCGCGAAGTTTTCTCCAACTTTAGGGCTAGGTGCAAACTTTTATGGAAAAATTGTCTCGTTGTTCATATCAATAATTTAAAGCATAATATTGCTAGGAAACCGAAATTCTTTTGGAAACATGTTAATAAAAATAGATCTTGCGGGAGCATGCCTAACGTGATACATCTAGGAGACAAACAAGTCAGCGCTGATCAGGAAATCACTAATTTATTTGCAGATAACTATGCTTCCGTTTATGAGACGAATATTTAACCAAAATGTAAACCAATAAATAGCTCTACCCTTGATATTAGTAATGTTGAGATCGATTTGTCGTAAGTTTATGAGAGGGTCAGTGCAATAAACTGTAATAATGGTCCTGGTCCAGATGGCATCCCTCCTCTATTCTACAAATACTGCTGCTGCGCAATCTCTAGGCCAATTCGGCACCTTTTTACAAAATTCTTATTTACTGTTTTCTTTCCTTCTCAATGGAAATGTAGTTAAATTCTTCCAATATATGAAGCAGGTGATAATTGTAGACTATCTTAGTTAGTAAACTTTCAATTTGGTGCAAAAACTGTATAGCTGAGGAGCAGCATGGGTTTATTTCCGGTATAGGTCTTGTTGCACTAATCTTAGTTTATACCATAGTTTATACACTCTATTTATTGCGGAAGCGCTTCAAGCTAATCAGCAAGTTGATGTAATTTACACTGGTTTCTCTGGTGCTTTCGAAAAGGTTAATCACATGAGGTTGATCCAGAAACCAGAGGCTTTTGGATTTCACGGTATTTTACTAGAATGGTTTAATAGTTATCTGAGTGGTTGGCGGCTTGCTGTAAAGTTCAACGGTGTATACGCCCGCGAATTTACTGCAATGTCTGGCGTGCCTCAAGGATCACACACGCATCCGTTGTTGTTGAATATTTATGTTAATGACATTATAGACATATTAACCATTATTATAATAAAAGTGTATAATATCACTACCTCCCTTCAGTATACGCTGCTACAGCTCAGAAAAATATTACCACCTTGCATCCGAGTTGCCTGGAAAATGTGATGACTTTGAACATTTCTAAGGATAAAACGATGAGTTTTTCCCGAACAATACATCCTGTGGAATTCCAATTCTCGATAGACTAGTCTGCCCTCGAAACTGTTCGCGCAATGCGCGAGCTCGGAATTTTTGTAGATAATAAACTCGCTTTCCTTCGACATATTGATTTTCGTACTGCCATAAAATTCTAACGATGCTGAGATTCACCGAACGTCACTCTTTTGATTTTGAGCAACCATACACATTACGCTTATTCATATATAATACAGACGCTTATATATCTAAAGTATTGCTGACGAGTTTGGTCTCCACATTATGCCTCGCATACTAAACAACTGGAATGGGCTCGGCGTAGGTTTCTCTTCCTAATTCCCGAATATCGCAAGACTATTCGCATGTTGCTGCTGTTTTAAAGCAGCTCTTTGAAGTCCCATGGAAAAGCGCAACATATTTATGCACAAATTACTCAATAGAAATATAAAATGTTCTCAATTACTTTAAGGTCTACACTTACATGTACCGAGTAGATATACCTGCAAATCTTAACTGTTTCATTTCACGTATATTTCATGTAAAATTGTACATAAATTCAGATCCAGTTTCGGCGAACACTCTAATATCTCGAATGACCAGAGTCGCGTAACAAGTAGACGAAAAAGGGTTTACTGTCTTCGACTCTTCATAATCTCGTTCCTACAAGGGCTGTTTGATAAGTCAGTGAGTTTTTGAAGAAAACAATTTTTTTCGGCAAATAAGCGTTCTATTTCTTAACATAATTTCCTTTCAGCTCAATACATTTAGTCCAGCGCTTTTCCAATTTTTTTATTTCTTTCAAATAATAGATTTTCTCAAGGCCCTCAAAATAGGCGTTTGTTTCCGTGATGACCTCTTCATTCGACCCAAATCTCTTACCACCCAGCCATTTCTTCAGGTTTGGAAAC
>JAABKJ010011259.1:0-10783 GCA_011634705.1 Andricus grossulariae
AAATTTCTTCAAAATTTCAACTAAATTTATGATCAGAAGCCCGAAAAAAACTCTAGTATACTGAGTCTCATGGAAATTCGTCAGTTCATCTGTCAATTTATTGAAATTATGAAGAATTGATCGCCGTTTTCGATAAAATATCTCGAATTCTTACTTTCGATTCCAAAATCACTGTCAAGCAATTCGAAAAACCCCCTAGTATCGGGTTTGAAGAAATTCTTGTTAATTTCAAAAGCTTCGAGAACCCTAAGCTTTCGAACAGCTCGAAACTTTCAAGTACTCGAATGTCTTCGAGAACTCGAAACTTTCGAATACTCGAATTTCTTCGAGAACTCGAAATTTTCGAGAACCCGAAACTTTCGAGTAGCTCGAAAATTTCGAGAACTCGAAATTTCGGGCATGCTTGAGCTCGACTCGACTCAACTTGAAAAAAGTCGGCTCGACTCCACTCGAAGTTTCGAGCTTTTTGCACACCCTTAATTTTTTGAAACACTCAAGAAACGGTGCCAAAAATCGAAAAATGGAAACTGAACTTTTTGGAACGCAAATGTTGATTTTTTCCGTATTTCGCATATTTCATTGAAAAATTCTTTTTTATTTTTATAAAACGCTCACCTTTTTGTTAATTATAAACTTTTTAATATTTTGCTACGATTTTCTAGGCCATGAGAAATCCCCTATTAAAATCAAAATGGAAAGGTTAATTAACTTCACGATGTTTAAAATTACCGAATTTAAGAAAAAAAATCGGAATCATTTTTGATAATAAAAATAGTGTTCTTGGAATCTTCTCAGCACTCGTTAATAACATATAGTTGTAAAATATTTTGCCATAATATATTTCACTGAAAAAAATTGACCTTCAAAATTCATTCGTAACAAGTTTCTGCATCTGATGGTACTATGCTTGTTTCTAACAATTATATAATTTTGTAATTATTTACCTTTTGTCGAAGAGCCTTCTCGTTAATCGCTGCTCTTGTGAGTAATACTTTAACCTTATCTAAGAGTTCTGATTTATGAGCTAAATGATGTTTTAATTCACTGACTTCACCATTATTGTCATCAGATAATTTTTGAATATTTTCTAACATAATTATCCTTTGTTCTGCTAATTGTAAATCTGTTTCTAAACTTACTACACGTTGTTTTGCTAACTCACACTGTTTTTTTAACGTAGAATCAGTATCTCTAGTAGTTGACATCCCCTGTTAATTAAAAAAGAAGACAATATGTAAATTTACTCAATTGCTTCGAATCAGATCATGAAAAATTGTACAGTGTAGAGAATCAATAATTAAGAAATCAAAGACCAGCATTCTAATCTTGTAACATTTTTAACACATAATCTTTCATAATCGTAACAACAAAAGTTCAAAACAGTTAAATTTTTAACGAAAATTCTAATTTGTAACCAAACAGTTGCATTTTTAACTACAAAAGAAGAAATTTCAAACCAAGGAGATTAGTTTTCCACAAAAAAGACAAATTTTCCACTGAAAAAGATCAATTTTTAACCAAAAATGAAAAGGTTACATTCTGAGTTTAAAGAAATTAATTTTAAACTAAAAAAAACGAATATTGAACAAAATAGTTCAATTTTTGAAAAAAGAGATGGAACTTTTACCCCAGTAAGTGAATTTTTAATTAAAAAAGATCAATTTTCAACAAAATATATATTTTAGGAAAAATAATTAGTTTTCGAAAAAAAAATTAATTTTCAACCAAAAAGACGAATCTTCAACGAAAAAATAATTTTTTAACAAAGTGGTTCAACTATCAACCAAGTAATGGAATTTCTCAACAACAAAATTAATTTCTAACCAAATAGCTGAAATTATAATCAAATAATTGAAATTTATAGCAAAAAAAGGTGAATTTGCAACAAAATAGTTGAATCTTCAACCTACAAAGTGCAATTTTTAACAAAATGGTTGAAATGTTAATGAAAAAGATTAAAGTTCAACCGAAACCGGTTCATTTTCAATCAAATAGTTAAATTTTGTAGCCAAAAATATGAATTTTCAACGGATAATGTAATAGTAAATATTTCAACCAAAAAATATATTAATTTTAAATCGAAAATATTTGGATCCAACCAAGAAAGGCGGATTTTCAAAAAAATAGTTACACTTTTATCCAAAAAAGATTAAATTTCTACTAAAAAACATGAATTTTTAAAACAAAAAGACGGATTTAAAAAAAAAAAGTTTAATTTTCAACCAAGAAAGATTTCAATTTAACTTTCAATGCCAAAATATGAATTTTCAACAAAAAGATATTTTTCTACCAAAACAGTTGAATTTTGAATTTAAAAAAATGAATTTTCAACCTAAGATGACGTTTTAACCAAGTTGTTGAATTTTTAACCAAATAATGAAATTTAACCGAAAATATAATCGTCAGAAGGTGGCAACTGCAAAAAAAAGAAATAGAAAAAGAAATACAAGGAAAATACAATACTGATAAGAATATTAAGAATATTATATCAGTTTGGCCGCAAAACTTCAATTTCACAACTCCCTAATTTTTCCCTGATCAATTATTCATTTTCTCTAACCATTAATAATCAAAGACGAGAATCTTAACTTTGTAACATTTTTGACATAGAATCTTTTATAAACGGAATAAAAAAATTTTAAATTAAGATTTGAAAATGTATAGTTTATTATCCTTGACAGTTATTTAAAGTGCCTCTTATAGAAATTCCCTGACTTTTCCCTAATTTCCAGATTTTCCCTGATCTACGGCCACCCCGAATGTATGTAAAATAATTAATGATTTATGTAATGTAATTAATTGCTGAGACACTATACGTGTTAATAAATCAAAATTAATTATTTTACGTATATTCAGTCTTTCAATAATTATCTACTGTAGGCTCATAATCTACTGTAGCAAATGTTTAAAACAATAAAACCTTACCATTTGGGTCAGTCGGTGGCCATTCTTAGCTTTCAACCTTTTGTTTTCAGCTTGAAGTTTCTCAACTATTCTTTTTAAAACAAAAATCGTTTTTTCAAGTTCTGGTATAGATTTTTTTGAACTTGGCTTTTGCGAAAGTCTCTCTGATGATGAAGGAATTGATTCAGAGAGCTTTTCAACTTTTAAAATCTCCACGTACCTAACATAAATTAAAACGTACTGTTCTTGAAATACTTTTTATTGTCAAATTTATCTTAGTTTGTTAAAAAAAAATTGTATAGGAAAATGTCAAATAAGATACAGAATGTAACTTTAGACTACTTACTTTTCCAAATGTTCAATTTTCTGTCTAAGCCTAGGAGTATCCATAGTTGCTTTTTCAAGTTCCACGCGAAGTTCAAAGTTTTCAGCCTCTAGTCTTAAGTTAGTCTTTTCTAGAGCGTGTTTGATCGATTCCAACTTTTCCAATTGGCTTATCACATACGCATTTCCCTAAAAAATTAATTAATTTGATACAAATTAATATAATGTTATTCAACTTTGAAATTGTGTAAAAAGAAATTCTCAGATTTAAGATAGTTGCAGCCCAATATATCAAATACATTTTTGTTACTAAGGTGGATTTATTATTGTTTTTTTTTTAATTTTAATTGATTAATTATGCATACAATAATCTACCATTCATTTATTCGTCCTGGCCATATTGAAGCTCCTATGTTTTCGCTTGATTTCCGCGTTTTCTTTTTGTCTCGCGACTTTTACTATCATGTTAATTTGACTCTTGCTGCTTGCCATTAAAAAAAAGGTTTTTGTTTCTTATTTATTAAAATGTTTATTAATATAATTTTCTTCAATAACTTTCGAAAATTCTGCTAATAATAATTTTTTAATGCCTTTTTTCACAGAGATACGACTATTTTAACTTGATCATATTTTTCGCAAACTTTGTTTTATAAAAATGTTAACCATTTTCTCATAATGCTTACCAATTGTGTTGAAAATAAGAAGTATGAACGAGATTTTAAGATCAAAAAATTGTATTTTTAATGACAATTTTCAAACACAATACTAACTCATCAAATAAATACTTGCTTCGGAAGGTACGAAGTGCGATTATAAATACAATTTTTCGCTTAAAAAATCTCGATCATACTTCGTTTTTTAAGTATAATTGTTCAACATTATGAAAAAATGAATAACGTTTATAGAAAATAAATTTGTTTGCCAAAAGCACGATAAAGTTTAAAAAAAGTCCGTTTTTCCGTGAAAAAGGGCATTACAAAATATTATTTGCATAATTTTTAAAGATTATCGAAGAAAATTAGATTTATAAACATTTTAATAAATAAAAATAGATAAATAAAAAAGTGCACACAGCGAAAATCGAACACGCAACCTTTTGGCCTTGAAACATACGCGCTACTGCCTGAACTACCAGCCGATGGGAATTGTATTTTGCCCAACAAAAAAAATGGTGAATATTTCAAAATTGATTTTTTCGAAAACAGTGAGAAGGCGCATATTACTGTTTTGACAAATTAGTACTCAGCTTTTATTAAAAAAAAATTATGAACAGAAACTTAAAAAAATGTTAGATTAAAATGATTGAATTTTAGAAGTCGTGATGCACAATTTGAAGATTAATTCTTTTTAACGACTTAATTTCAATAACCTAACTTAAGAATTCTTCAATTTTTAAACGAAGTTTGTAATTGTTTAATTTTCAACGCTTAAGTCTGAACTCATTAATTTTTAAAGTCTTCAATTATAAAATTACATTTTTTAATAAAAAATCTATCCAATCGCTGTGAATGTCACTTGATACTACATGATACGATACTAATTAATAATATATACTCAACTCCCGAAATAAGAACGGTTTAAGACATGGCTTTCAGTGGCCTTGATCCTAAATCGGGGGAATTCAAACGTTAACAGGCAGGGCCGCCTGAAACATTTCTGTTGGATTTGGACGCATGACGTGACCTGATACAACTAATCAGTTGAGCGTGCGGCCCTCATGATGTTTGTCACGCTTGACTGAGCACCGCCCCTCTCTCGGTCGGGAGTTGAGTGTATTTATCATCTTAAAAATGTATATAATTTTAATTTCAAATTATAGATTTGGATGCGCAATTCTAAAACAGTTAATTTTTGAGGATTTAAAACCAATGTTTTTTCTTTTCTTCAAAGGCTTAAATTCGAAAATCTTTGGTTCGAAATGTCTTCATTTTTGGACGTTTTAAAATACAAATTTCACAATGTTGCGCGTAGTTTCAAATTCAAATATAAAAAATTTCAAGACTTTTCCACTATTAAATCTTTGAAAATTGCAAAATTTCAAATTAAAAGCCTTGATATTCATTTTTTAATTAAATAATTTTTTATCTAAATATTATAAATTGTTTGGTTTCAATTTTAGTCCGTTTTAAATTGAATACTATTAGATTTAAATATTCTAAATTGTTTGGTTTCAATTCTAAAGATACAAAATAGTCTGATTTTTTAAATCTTCAAAATCGTAGAATATCACATTGAAAGACTTGATATTTGTACAATTTTTAATTTACAGGATTTGTACTATTTTTAATTTAAAGGATTTGAAATTAAACAATTTTGAATGCAATGCCTCTAGAATAAATTCAAAAGAATGCAAAATTGCGATAGTAATTTGTGAAATAAATCTTGTTTTGTATCCTTTTTTACACATTTTTAAGTTCCAATGTAATATCTTAAGATTCTCCCATTTTTAGTTTTTGCTGGAGAGATTGATCAGGAGATTGCTAGAGAGATTGATCAGCAGCCTGGGTAGGAGCAGTGCACCAATGTTAAACTTACACACACTTACGATAAAAAGCGTTAGGCAGGGGGGATGTTAGGATGTCATGTTAAATGCTAAATTTTTAATTTTTCTCTTTCATAATTTTAATTTTGCAATTAAAATGGTTGAAATTTGAAAATTATTATTAATAATGTGAATACTGCCAATTTTTAAATGATTTAAATTTATTTTAGTAGAAATTTGTACATTTTTATGTTTCCCATTTTAAATCACTTTTATTTTAAACGTCTTTTCAGAATAATTCAATTTTAAAGGTTTATATTCGAACCGAATTTATTTGTTGATTTTAGAGAAATCTGTGCAATCAATTTTAATATTAAATTATAATTTATTCAATGTAATAACAATTTCAAATCTTAGAATTTTAAAACTTTTGCGATGTAAGTTTCAACCAAACTTAACCGAAAGATATTTGAAATTTAATGATATTTATTGGATATTTCTCCATGTGCCATACAAGTATTTTAAAAAAATCCCAATAAAAAACTTTATTTCAAAATTTCGATCTTTTATTTTTTTAATTTTGTTGTTGTTGAATTTTTTTAATTTATGTGGGCATCATTCAATTACAACATGAGGTGATTAAAAATATGTTTCAATAACATTTTCGGCGATAAAACTTTTTTTTCAAATATACAAAATCCTCTTTAGATTATGCAGTTCTCGTTTTGGAAGATATTTTCGTATTGATTTTGTACTTAGTTTTTAACAAAAAGAAACCTATCATATTAAACATCTATAAATTGAAAAAAAAACATTCATTTTTGAAAAAAGCGTTCCCACGATTTTTAAAATTGCATATCAACAACATTGGAACATCGTCCGATTGAAAATTCTGCAAAAAAATGTCCAGTAATGTTATTTTTTAAAAACCTTTTGAACTAAAGGAATATAGAACTCTGTGTAGATTCGACAGTTATAATTTTCCAACATTTTTTGTAGAATCGTCTTTACTCTATTTACATATTTAACAATTCCTAAGTAATACATATGTATTATTTGAAAGTTTTTTGTTTTGATTATCAAAAATTCAAGTTTTAAATAAAGCGCTCCCATGATTATTTTGTTTTTTGCGAAAAATAAGCACGTACTATGTAAGAATTATATTCCGCAAACAAAATTTTGCAATGTCTATTTTATGTTATAGTTGGTTGAGACTCACCGTGTTTGACTTGGAAAACATTCAATTTAGTTTTCTATTTCCAATTGTCAAATTTTAGTCGCTTTGAATTGTTTTAAATTCAAAAGTTTCCAAATTTAATTATTCAATTGTTATTTATTCAATTTTGAACGCTTTTAATTTCAACACCTTTGAATTCTAAATGATCCAATTTTCAAAATTCGAATATGAAAATATGCAATTTTTAACGTTTTCAAACTGTTTTGTTTATGAAATTTTAATCTGATTCTTTTGATCGAGATTCTTTAATTCAAAATCGTTCCATGTATTTGTTTTAAATTTCAAACACTTTCAATTCGAAAATTTTTATTATAAATCATTATATGAATTATATAATGGATTTTCAAATTGTTTATATTTTTAATGTTAGGGAATTAAAAACCTAAAGATAAGAACCAGTCAAAAGAAACTAGAGGGTCATCGATTTTCTTTATTTTTGGTTGTGTGGTGTTTGGGGTACTAAATACGTATGACAAAATGTTTTGCAAAATTTGCAATATTTTTCCAGATATTGTTAATTGAAAATTGGACTTTTGAAAGACGACCATATTTTAAGAATTTGTATCTATGTTATTATTAATCGGACGAAGAAAATACTTTTACACAAGTGTCCGCATAAAATAATTAAATTTAATAAAATTTTAAAAATTTGATCACAAATTCAATTTCTACATTGTTTATTTAATAATCAATTTTCAATTGTTATCTTTCTACCCAAAGGTTATCGTGGAATTTAAAGTAAATACATAAATATGATGTTTAAAGTGTCCTAAAGTTGTCCAGCAAAAACCAGAATAGTATTTTTCTAATATTGAAGAAAAAAAATGTAAAAAAAAAGAGTAGATTTGAATGAAAATTTTGTTGTATAGGTTTTTTGAGTCGCTGATCTCAAATTTTTTTTACGAGAATTTCAAAAACAGAATTGCGGATCCAATAAGGTGACCAAAAACCTCCCAAAAGAATGGTTTGATTTGAATGAAAATTTGTTTGTATAGACTTTTTGTGTCGCTAATCTCATGTTCATTGTCGAAAATTTCACAAAACTGGCGGATACACTATGCCAACAAGAAAACTCAAAAAATGGTTTGATTCGAATAAATATTTTGTTCTTGTGGGTTTTTTTGGGTAACTGATTTCCAAACTGTTTTTAAAACTTTCAAAAACAAAATAGCGGATCCAATATGGCGACCAAGAAATTCAAAAAACATCTGAATTCAGTGTATGTAAATGACTTATTTCTTGGCGTGACTTCATCACAATGTTAAAAAAAATTGAAATTTGTTTAACTATTCCTGAACGAACTGAATGCACCTGCCTGTACATCTTGTCTGGTAGCTTATTGTTTATGAAAATTGACTTGAATGCTTTAACCAATTGAGGGTCGAGTCCGAAATAATTCACGTAGGAACAAAATCAATAGTATATTCAGAGCATTTGAGTGCGTGAAATTTAAGCGTTATCTAAAAAACGTTCTCAATTGTTTAGACAATTATTTTTTAAACAATTTATTGGGAACATCGATTTAAAGAAAAGTCCTGTTCGATCCTACGGAGAAAACTAAATAAAATTCATGTGCTGTTTTTTGTCATCTATCATCGACTTTGTTTTCAACAATAAATAAACAATTTAATTCAGTTTAAGTTTTATCGAAATTTATAACAAATAGGATGGTGAAGGAATAGCGTAAATAGTTCCGACGTAATATGTACTTTGCAATAAAATTACTATATCAGTTAAATATTTTATCAATCTTTTCCATAATTGCCAAAAATCATTTGCAATATATATATATATTAATTTACATTGGATGTTTAATAAATAAGCAGAGAGAATATTTATTACTTATATCTGTTTTAATTTCTTTTTGAGATTGTGGTTATGCTGCGCCAAAAACTAAGAAAAAATCATTTACCCTGAACTCGGATGTTTTTTGAGTGTTTTGGTCGCCATATTGGATCCAATATTTTGTTTTTAAAATGTTTGAAAATGAATTTGAGATCAACGGGCCGTGAAACGTATACAAGAAAATTATCATTCAAATCGAATCGATTTTTTGAGTTTTTTCCAGCTTTACTTTAAACATCCCCGATACCCATGACACCCTTTAGATAAAAATACAAAAGTAAAAAGTTGCGTATTAAATAAAGAATGTAAAAATTGAACTTTTGATCAGAGGTCCAATTTTTAATTAACAACGTCTGGCAAAATATTGAAAATTTTGCAAAACCCTTTGTTATAAGTATTTAGTACCCCAAATACTACACAATAACCAAAAATAAGAGAAATCGATGACCCACTTATTTCTTTGTCATGAAATGCCCCTGCTGATAAACAATAAATTTATCAATTATATTTACTTCAGCGACAGGTTCCAAGGCAGATATCCGACTCTTTTGTTCCTCGATTATGTTCCTAAGTTGATCATTATCCTCATTCACTAATCGTTCTGTAAGTTCGTTAACTCTACTCTTCAGTAAATCGCACTCTTTTTGCAGATCTTCAACAATATTCAAATCAGCAGTAGAAACTGGTGGATAGAACGTAAATCCTGAAGACATTCCGTTTTTTTCTAGCTTGAGTTTACTCCTTAAATACCACTTTTCTCTTTCCATACAGGAAACAATAGAACGCAGTTTTTCGTGATTGGTCTGTAATTTTTGCAATTCTTCAGTCTTCTCTTTTAATTTTTCTTTCAACTTTTCAGCCGTCTGTTGCCATTTTTTCTGCTTTTCCCATAGTGCCAATTCTTCTGCTGTCTAAATAAGTGTTTTTAGATTTGTAAAATGCATTATAATTTAAAATAGATTTTATGTAATACTTTGATTTAATATAAAATTACTCCATGTTAGTACCTTCGCCCTTTTCACCTCATGAACTAATGATTCTCTATTCAATTGTTCCTTCGTTTTCTGTAATTCTTCTTCTAGAGACTTAACTTTGCGATCCAACTGAAGTTCACGCTGAGAAATCTTCTTTTCTTGAGTTTTCGTTGCCATATATCTGCAGATAAAATAAAATAGTTTGAATAAAGGATTTTATTTCGAGTGATTTAAAGAAAGACCGAAGAGTAGCATAAAATACAAATTTCAGAAAATGAAGGACTGAAGTCCTATTCTTCTCCATTTTACCTAACTGTGCAAAATTTGGTACCGATCAAAGAAAAAATTCTGAGAAATTCTGCTAAAATGGCCCGTTAAACCAGAAAAAATACATGGTTTTCATGATTCACTTCAATATTATTGATTTCAGTGAAAAAACGTTTCAGTGAAAGTTAAAAAAATCTTTTCTCTCGATCACTGATGGGATGGCTTTGACTAATTTTTTATATTTTTGTGGTATATAGGTATATTTCGTCCGAAAATTTGTTTATTTTTCCACTAAGAATAATAAAATATTTAAAATGCTGTAAGGAGATGATTTCACGTTAAACTATGCAAGTGAGATTGCATGATAAAAAATATTTTAAGTTAACATTATAGAAATATTGAGATAAAATAATAATCTAAAAAATAAAGTTTAAGTTTCAGAGCCTTAAGTAGAACTGAACTTTTTTTACTTTAGTAAAGATTATTAAATTTAAATGTTTGCCATTCTAGGTCGAAAAAACAAATATTTTGATACAAAAACTGCGAATTCTAGTACTTTTTCGTTAAATATTACGACTACAATATTCAGCAGAGCTTGCAACAAAGCACAAAAATATACAAAATTCGTATGAATAACACTGGTTTACAAAAAGAAAAAGGTGAGGACTATTTAACAAGACCACTTTATCCTTATGTATTTTGACGCGCTGAATGCGAATCCGAGGTCTATTTACCTCCATCACGTCAGGT
>JAABKJ010011260.1:0-10782 GCA_011634705.1 Andricus grossulariae
AAATGTTTGAAAGTAAGGCTTTGCTTCAAAAACCCAAAAATTATACCCCCTCTACTTTGATAAATAATTATCAAAATTAATTAATTTTTGGTGTGAGAAGTACTATCTAATAGAACTACAATTAGGCAAATTTTTAGCCCAATTAATATTTTTATTATTTGTTGTCACTTTAAATTTTGAAACTATAATATCAGGGAAGTGCGATTTATTTCACGTTTACGAGATTTTCTCTGGAAATCTGCTTTGCGACAATTTCGCCTTGGGACCGAAGCAACGTCTAAATCTTGAATACGTCTGAATGCGAAAGTGAGAGATTTCGTGATCAATGCGTGTTAACGCGAGAGTTCGAATATGTTTCAATGCAATTGAATGCGAAGCAGAATCTGTCTAAACACTATTAAATGCGAAGCAGAAAATATGTACGATTGCAAAGTATTGAATATTAAATCGCATTCACGAGATGATGTTCTGAAATCTGGTTTTCGTTTCTTTTAGGGTACTTTTCAATCCGGCTCAGTATTTTTTGTATTCAAAAACTAAAAAATCATATACTTCCAAAAACCCGGACAAAATCATATGACGAAAGTCGCATGCTTCAAAAAGAGGTAATGCCCGGGGAAAATCCGGACGTGGTTAGTGCTGGTCACCCTAGACTCCTATAGACAAACGTATTATATTTAAGAACATGTACAACGTATATGCAGAAGGTTTTTGGAACAGTCTTCAAAAAATTAAAAGTTATTAAATCGGTTTTATTTGCAAATTGAACCATTCTCCTTGGTAGACATTAAACAGCGATGCTCATGTTTCTTTATGTTTTTTTATTATTTCCCAATATTTAAAATTGATTTATTCATTATTTTAATCATAATATGAGTGAATGTAAATTTTCATTATGTACGACTGTAAAACTTTGATCATGGTAGATAATAAAATAATTTACAAACTTACAAATTGAACAAAGTTCAGATACAATAAATCATACCTCAAAATACCTATATATATAATTAAAAACTAAAGGTTAACAACCACCGCAGGGTCCCACTGGGAGCAACTGTCATCTAAAAAATGACATCGGCTCCCAGTAGGACCGCTATATATATATATATATATGTTGAGTTTTTGTTTTTTACTCTTCATTTTATTTTTTTCTTACTTCGAAATCTCATTTTATGCATATTTTTTACGGAAGATATACAGAAAGAAAGTTTTTGTTTCAATTTTCAAAGAATTTTTGTTATTTAATTTACCTAGCATTCTCAGTGTTTTTCAGCTAATCATTTTTATGTAATAAAAACAGTAAAAAAGATAAACAGACGAAGTGAGTTAGTAAGGCATGTTTTTGGGCTCAGACGGATTTCGAACTCCTTTTGTATTTACATAGTATTTTAGTACACTGGAACGTAAAAAATAGTAATTTTTATTCCAATTTCTTCATTCAAATAAGATTAAGATTTTTCACCACATTCTTGTTAAAATCAACAATTTAAAAAAGTCAAATCAGTCCAAGAAGAAGTCTGCAAGCGAACTCAAGTAAAGGTTTTGTAGGCGTAGGTGTAAATTTTAAAAAATTTTCATTTTTCTTATTTTTTTATTGTTAAGCCACTGGTATCAAAAAAGAAAAAATGTAACATAGCAAATTTTAGTTGTTATCTCAATTCTGCATGCCAAGAGCTTCAATTTTAGCCATCCCCAAAGAAAAATGGACTAAAAGAAAAGCATCTAGCATAGGAGTCTCCCGAAATGACATGTTGCTGATTTAAGCCCAACAAATTTAGAAACATTTATTAATTTTCGAGGAAATATATGTTTTATCTGAAAATCTCAATGTATCGCTGATTACAAATTGGAACAGGCTAGGCTTCAAATTGCGATAAAAAATGTAATCTTTAGCTTAAATGAAAAATAAAACCTTACTCCCGAGATATTGCGTTGATGAATGAGGATGAAAAAGTTTTTTTCTAATAAAGTGAACCAATTTCAAGTAAATCGTTCAAAAATTTTGCGGTTTCAAATTTCACAGGTTTTCAAAATCAGCTTTCGGTAGCGATTGAAAATCGAATTTTCAATTTTTCACACCAAAAAAAAACTTGTTCCCAAGATATGGGAAAGCTAAATAAGAATAACATTCTTGCACTGTGATGGACGATTATTCTGTGAAAGAACTATAATAAAAAAGAAACTTTTTTCAATAAACGATAATAATTTCAAAAAATATCGTAAGGGGAAGAAAAAAAATTATTACTACGCTAAAATACTACGCTGATATTTTAAGTAATAAAACGAGTCTAGAAGGAGTCTTATTGTTTTGATATATTTGAGCTATGAATTTTCTAATTGCTTGAAATAAAGTTAAGTTTTAAAATAGAGTCCTCTTCTAACAATATTTCAAGACTTTTAGTTGCAAGCGAAATAGCATTATCTGCTTGTGCATTAACAAACTATCGGTTTTACTATCAGTTTAGCCTCCTTTTAAATATTGGTCTAGAGATAACACAGAAAAATTTCCTACTTTTGTTAATCTTGTTAATTCATTAATAAACAAAGCTACAGTTGTTTCAACTACTTTATATATAAATAATAGCAAGTGTATATTTGCTGTTTTAAAACTACAATTAAGATATTCCCAGAATTTCAAAATGCATGTTTCCTCTAACTACCCTGATAAGCACAACGAAGTTAAGAACAGAAATAAAAATATTTTCATTATATACGAAAAATACGTTTTCGAAATTCAGAATGGTTTTCGTAATTCTTTCTTGACAAAATGAGGTCGAATTAAGTATCAATTACGACATTTAAAACATCGTTACTATATGTAAATGTATAACATTCATAGAATTCCAAATTGCTTCGAGTTTTAGAACCTTCACTGGCATAATAATTTTTTTGTAAGGTAAACGTCCCAGTAATCGCAACCTTAATACCCAAGAATTGTGACGCCAATTTTTTTGCCTTTTTATTCAATTTGAATTAGTTGAAATTCTATTTGATACTATACGCAGTAGTCCATAAATAATATTAAACGTATAACGTTCTAAAAATTGAAGGTGCCCTTTTTTTAGTAGTACTTTCTCATCGGCCTTAAAGCTCAATATATTCCTTATTTTTGACTAAACAAAAAAAATCAAAGTTATAAGATTACTTTCTTGAATTTTCACCGCGAATTCAACGGTGAAATTAGATTTTCAGAAAAATTAATCTTAATGGGTGTTTTTCACAATAATATGATTTTTTGTACATTCATTATAGCACACCAAAAGGTACTTTATTAAAGATCAATGAATTCGCCTAGAAATTCTCCATCTAAGGGAAGACTCAAATGCATTCATTAATGTATAAAAAAATATATTATTGTGAAAAACAGCCACTAAGATTAATAAAAATCCAATTTGACCGTTAAATTCACCGTAAAAATTCAAGAAAATAATTCCTTTAATATTTTTTTGTGAAGCCGAAAAGAGAAATTTTGATTTGAAGTTGGATAAAAATGTTACAAACAATTGACAACTACATCTAAAGTTGTTAATGTGATTTGCGAATCCGCCTCCCGATAAAAAATATTCGTCGTCGTAGTTCGTTGTAGTTGTCAATTGTTTGCAACGTTTTTATACAAAAAATATATCAGGGATTTACTGTGATAAAATGCTAAAAATACATCGTTTTTATCATTAAACGTTACTTCTAACATACTTTTTAACAATATATTCAAATAACCAGTTTCACGATAATTATTATTATCTTACTATTATCAAGGTTTTTTTTCTACAATTGAACTCAAGAGAAAACAGCATTCTAATTGTTTGAACTACTGAAATGCCAATTATTATTGCTATGATTAAAAATTTGTATTACGCTCAACAAGGAACAATATACCATTAGCGTGGTTCATATTTATACTTGCTGGAATGACTTTTAGAGTTTCTCTGCTTTCACTCCCCACCCCCCAGTTCTGTTCGAATGCCCAAAAAGATTCCTCCAAATTTAAACGAAATCGGTCAATATTTAGGGGTTGCGCAAAGACCATGAAGTTTCTCATTGATTTAACATGGGATTTAACATGAATGAATTTAAGCCTCTCTTACGGGTTGACCGATTTTAATATTTTTAAATACTAATTTGTTTTCTAAGAATACTTGTAAATGTTTAAACTTTAAATTATTTCGAAAATGTTATTTTGTTGAAATATAATATAATATAAATATAGTTGTAAAATTATTGGAACAAATTATCGCATTTTTATAATTGATTAAAGAACTTATAATGTCTAGAAAATACGTTCATATCGTGACTTACCTGAAAAAAATGCATGAACAAATTAAAATTGTTTGAACAATTTAAAATTAGTTAAAAGGGGACTGGGTATAATTAAATAACCGATAATATTATTTATGAAAAAAACCTTCTAAAAGCATTAATAAGCAGCAATATTAAGTAAAATTCAAATTTGTCACTTATGGGGTTTTCTTTGCCATAATTTATGATTTATTCTTATTCTCTGACGAATTCTGAACAATATACTATAATAAGAAATTATTTGTAAAATATTATCGCGTTTAAATATTAGATTTACAAAAAGCTGATTTTCTCCCATGTTAAATCAAAACGAATGATCTAATTAATTATATTAAATTTTATTCTATGCAAAAAAGTACAGCTTATAAGCAAATAAAGCAACAATCCAATTATTTGACGTAAACTTCGGCGTTAAACTTTATTCATGACTCATTATTTAAAAATAAATACATTTCGAAAATTAAAAAAATGTCAAAATGGATATACATAACGGTACGCATTTGATAACCTTAAACTGTAGGCATTAACTCTTTAACAAGTAACAAAATCGTAAAAGATTCCTTCATGACGATACTTTGTTAGATAAATGCAACTCTCGACGTTTTCGATGTTTTTTTTACCTTTTCATGAAGAACAATTTGCGAGTTCAAACAATTATTTATAAACACTTATGTATAACTCCTATCGACTTCGTTTTAAGCTCTAAATTAATTTTGCCAATAAAAAAATCGAGAAAAAATAAATAATTTTTTTTTGTTTAAATTAAATTTAGTTTTTCTGAACTTTTCTTTTATTTCGGAAAAGACCGCAAAAATGGGCTTAGTGGGGCATATTGGGTAAAGCGAGATGCCTTCTTCTCATCCAGAAAGCTATATTAAATCATAAAATGGAAAATTCCGGGTGTTCCGCTTTACCCCACACTTTCACGCCTAGCCCCGTCTTACGGTAACTTTTATAAACAAAATTTTGAGGCAGGAAACGAAGTCGATAGGGGTTGTTATAGAATGACATAAAAATTATGTAAAAGGATGACAGAGTGCACTTTTCAAATTCAAGATATTTTCAATAACAAAAAATTTTATTTTTTGGTTTAGAAAAATAAATTATTCAAATTTATGTCAGTGTATTGCCTTCGTTTTACATAAATTGGACATAAATTATGTTGCCCACTTTTCTGCAGTTCTGCAGAATTATTGCATCTGTGTCAAAGTAATGAGAAAAAGAAAGTAATCTTGAAAGCTTAGGCACTGACTCTGTTTCTCTTAACTTGCTTAGAATCTGTCCACGCAGTTACAACTATCGATACTGTTTACAATACGTAATTAAGTTTATTTATTTTTGTTCAAAACCTGTACGACTTCTTTATTTACAAGACTCATGTCGGCGCGTTACATAAATAATGACTTACGTAATATAACATTAAGAAGGTTCATACCAGGATTAAGTAGCGATCAAGTCTTTTTCAATATTCTGGCATCGCGGCAGACATGCGACAGTTCTTCATAATAGTATAAAAATTGTACTTTGAATCTTTAAAAAAATTAAGTCTGCCTCCGACTCAGAATTTCGGGATATCAATTTGTAACCGACGATTGTACTAGGCAAAATTCGTGTGTAAGAATTGATTATGTATACTGAATATATTATATTTATATTTGCATATATATTTATATATTATATTTCATAATATTATTTATCTGTATATATATATATATATATATATATATATGTGTATATAAATATGTATATAGTATATTATTGCACTTACCAATTGAATCAAGCAAAAAAACCGCAAAAGTAAGCAGCAAGATTCTAACAACAATCTTCATTGTTGATAACGATGGTTTCAATTTGTCAACGTAAAAGAGAAAGTATTAAAAAAATCACAGCTACTTATACTGCCAATTTCTAAGCTCTACCAGGAAAATCGACGCGACTATTAAAATTTACCTAACCCTGATAAAAGACGCAATCAAGGGAATTCCAAAAAAGCAAGGTCTTATCGTTTATGAAGCACGTGCTATAATTATTTACTATGTACTTGTATGATCATTATCGTGTTCTTTTCATATCCACGTTGTAAGTAAAATAACTGAAAAAATATGTATTAGAATTTACTTTGTTTGATGTAATAAAATTTTAATTCTGCAATAAACAAAAATGATGTCCTTAAGAAACGAAAATTTATGGCACCCTGTATATTATACGCATATTCGAATTTAATCAATTTTGTGGACAATTTGAGTAAAAATGCAAAAGGTTGGCAAATAATTAATCAGTTATTTAATGCGCGTCAAAAATTACATATTTTTTTAGAATCATTATAATAAATAGAAGGAATTAGTATCCATATACTGAATCCATTTTACATCACAGTAATAAGGAAAACATACTTTCATCGAAATTTTTTTTTCTTTTAATTTCTACTATCCTCGTTGTAAAGCGTACGCTTCTGATTGAAAGGAATGATAAGCCGATAAATGTTTATAATACCGATCAAAATTATTTTCAAATAATACAAACAGTTCTCGATCGGTTTTTGCATATTTCAAATAACTACAGACCTAATTTTGATTTCAAAGTGAAAATTCCAGAAAACAATTATTAAATATATTTCAAGTTATGCAGGCTGTGCAACTACAAATTGGTTATGAGTATTTCAAATTTTATGGTTCTTTATAAAAAAATATATAATTCCTTTCAAATATATATATATATATAATTGAAAACTAAAGGTTAACAACCTCCACAGGGTCCCACTGGGAGCAGCTGTCATCTAAAAAATGACATCAACTCCCAGTAGGACCGCTTATATATATAATTTCTCAAAAACCCCACAATTTTTTTTTGTTGCCAAATTGGTACTCTAATAACGAAGAAATTTTGTAAGATTCGCATTTTTCTTACAAACAGCGCCAGATTTGACAAAATGTTCAGAAAAAAGTTGGCTCATTTTAAAAACTTTCAGAAAAAATATCTCTTACTTTTTTCTGGTATCTAGCATCTTTTGTGACAAAAAATAAAAAAAATTAAACTGTGTGAAAGAAAATTCTCGTGATCAGAAATATAGGATGAAATAGAGAAACGTGAACGCAGCAACTCAATTTCAAGAAAAAAATGTTCGTTGCCACATAAATGGTTTGGTCCGCATAAAACTCAAAAAATGTCTTTTTTCTAGAAAAAAGTTAAATATCTGCATTAGGTCGAAAGTTATAAAGGTTTAAAGAAAGAATTCGTATCTTTTTTTGGAAAAACCTTGAAATTTCAAATACGCATAACTTTGAGAAAAAGGTATTTTTCTCAAAATAGTAAACTGCTTTAAATACGTAGAATAAGTAAAGTATTTGAAAAAAGTATATATATATTGTACATTTACAATGTTAACTTCAAAAAAACCGTGTAACTAAAATTTGGTCTATGTCATGTACAAGGTCTAGAGAAAACATATGTAATTCTTACGAAATGATATTTCATTGAACACAATCTTGCCAGTTTATTGGGAATTTTAATTCTGAATATTTAATTCTAGGAGAGACACTTTGAATTGTGAATGATTCTTTAATACCCAGGCGGAAATATTATATATAGTTTATATATAGTGTGAAGTATTATATATATTATTCATTTGTTTTATATAAGAAATGTATAAAACAAATGAATATTATATATAATACTCCACACTATATATAAACTATATATAATATTTCCGCCTGGGTAATGAAGGCAACAATATTCTGTTCTTAACGTTTCGACCAAATTTTTTAAACATAACAAAAGAATTTTTTTCATAACCCCTTCACCATATTGAATGAGATCATATGCATTTATCTATTAATGAATATCAAAATTTTTCTGAATTATCAATTCAGTAAATAAAAATTTCCAAGTAATTTCATTTGATGACATAATTTATTTCTGAATGTTTTTGAACATTATTACTAAAAGAGAACACTTTAATTGTATTTTTTTTTAATATTGAGGAATGAATCAGATAATAAATTGTGACATAAATTCTTTAATCAATGTATTATTATTTATAATAATATTCTCTCAGAAGAATGCTAGAAAGATGCAGTTTGTCCTAAAATTATCCACTTTCCTTAAACTTTTCAATTAACTCTGTAAAACAGACTTGTGGGGGTGATATTTCAAAAATGATTATTCATTTATATTCTATAGCTACTTGTGAAAAGAAATGATGAGTTTCAACTCCATTCACCTAATATTATCGATTCTGGATCAAATTTATAAAAACATCTTGTTTTCTTATGGGAAATAAGTGTTAAACTTCATGGGGCTTGGGGAACCACTAAATGCCGTTTTGAAAAAACATGCATTTATTTTTTCTTGGATGCGAACAAAATTGGAGACGATATGTATAAAAATGAAAAAATATAAAAAATTGGACCACCTTGTTGTACAATAGGGTGGTCCAAAAATGCATTGGACATATTTTTTCACATTTTTATGCATATCGCCTTGAAATCTATTCGAATTCACAAAAACATAAATTTATCTTTTCTTGTTTAAAAAAAAGTGATATTCAGAGGTGGCGCAAGCCCCATGAAATTCAACACGTATTTTCCATAAGAAAAAAGACGTTTTTTGTAAAGTTTATTCAGGAACGTCAATATTAGACGAATCGATTTGACACTTAACATTTTCCGCTTAAAATTAGCCATAAAATAAGAATAAAATGTCAATTTTTAAATAACACCCCCAATAAGTCTATTTTATAGAGTCTAAAAAAACCCCATAAGTGAAAAAATAGATTTTGAAAGTTTTTGGCGCTAATTATGATTTTTTTGCGTTTTTTGAAGCAAGTTGTTTCCAATGCCTAAAATATTACTACATACTGCTAATTAGATGTCCATATGAATTGTTTGAACAATTTATTATTGCTTTTAGGCAATTTTTCCTCAGAATAGAGAGAGAAAGTAGTGGTTTTTGCAAGAACTTTTCACTTTTTGTACAATTTTCAATTATAGTGAGGCAATAGTTAATTAGTGTTGAGAAGCGTAATTCCTTAAACAATATATTATTATTATTAATAATATTCTGTCTAATCATTAATTTTGCTTTGCCTTTTTAGTTATGAGCAAATAATAAATAAACAGTAGAGAGAATCATGTTTTAAATAATCTCTTTTTTTGTGTATATATAATATATAATATATTCTTATGAAATAAAACAGATATTTGAAATTAAAAAAAATGATTCTTGTTCAGGTTCAGTTATTATTTGTTCATAACTAAAAAGTAAAAGCAAAACTAAAAATTAAAATAATCAACTTTCTAGCATTACTCTAAGAAAAAATAATTATGAACAAAAAGCAACTGTTTAGATAAATATGTTTGTTAAATTGTATATATTATTACTCTTCTAAGTGAAAAATAGACAAAAAGTGTAAGAGTTCAGAAAAAAAGCGTTTTTAGCACTTGTGTAGGTGAAGATATTAATAAAATTAATTTTATATTAAAAAGTGTAATAAAAGTATAAACTATGAACATTAATGAATTATTTCAAAAATTAATTTTGTCAACTTTATTTGATCAATTACCTCACGCTAATTGAAAATTGGGCAAAAAGTGGAAAATTGTTGAAAAAAATACAATTTTCGAGCATTACTCTAAGAAACTATAATTAACAATAAAAATGAATTGTTTAAAAATTACGTTGGTTAAAATTTGTTAAGTATTACTTCACTCTTATTGGAAATTGGAGAAAGAGGTATATTTTTTAAAAACAACGATTTTCTTACTCTATTCTAAGAGGAAATGGCAAAAAACAATAATAAAATGTTCAAAGAATTTATTTAAACATCTAATTAGCGGTATAAAATGGTATGTTATGCATTAAAAGAAATTTGAATAAAAAAAACCGCAAAAAATACATAATTAGCTTGAGCCACCTCTAAATATCATTATAAAAAATAAATTGAAATATTTTTGTATGGATTCACCACATAATACCATATAATATAAAAATGTAAATAAAAATTAAATATATAATATAAATTAATATATAATAAATATAATAATAAATTTTATAAATTTTATTATTAAAATTAATAATAAAATTGAAATTTTGTTCCATAATATTACAATCATGGTACGGTTTTTTTATTCAAACTCAAGTGCGTGTAACGTCTGCTTTTATTATTTTCACGCAAATAATGAAAGGTAAAATAGACTTAATGTTTAATTAATTTCTGCTTTTTCATTCTAAGTGACGTAGCCTGTTTACAAGTTTCGCAACATGTTCCTCTATATTTTTCAGTAAAGATTAAAATGTTACACAATTGCATATTTCTATCAAACTTTTCTATTTCTTACGATTTTATATTTCTATAACCTTATTTTAGTTAATAAATAAAGCCTTTGAAAAACTTATATATTTTTATTCAACATTCAGTTTTCAAATATGGAATTAGTAAATATATATTTTATAATATTTGTAATATTATATAATATTATATATATATAT
>JAABKJ010011261.1:0-10782 GCA_011634705.1 Andricus grossulariae
ACATCTTCCCCAGCGAAGTCTGGGTTTTACGTTACCTTAGGGTACCTAAAGTGGGTTCCTCGAGGTTACGAGATCCAACCAATGCTGCAGGTGTGAAAAACACATCTTCCCCAGGTAAGTCTGGATTTTACGTTACCTTAGGATACCTAGAGTGGGTTCTTCGAGGTCACGAGATCCAGCCAATGCTCCGTGTGTAAAAAACACATCTTCTCCAGGTAAGTCTGGGTTTTAAATTATCTTAGGGTACTTAGAGTGGGTTCCTCGAGGTCACGAGATCCAGACAATGCTCTGGGAGTAAAAAACACAACTTCTCCAGGGAAGTCTAGGTTTTACATTACCTTAGGGTACTTAGAGTGGGTTCCTAGAAGTCACGAGATCCAGCCAATGCTCCAGGTCTAAAAAACACATCCTCTCCAGGGAAGTCTGGGTTTTACATTACCTTAGGGTACTTAGAGGTGGTTCCTCGAGGTCACGAGATCCACCCATTGCTCAAGGTGTAAAAAACACAACTTTCCCAGGGAAGACTGGGTTTTACGTTACCATAGGGTACCTAGAGTGGGTTCTTCGAGGTCACGAAGTCTAACCAATGATCCAGGTGTAAAAAACACATATTCTCCAGGGAATTCTGTGTTTTACATTACCTTAGGTTACTTAGAGTAGGTTCCTCGAAGACACGTGATCCACCCAATGCTCCAGGTGTAAAAAACACATCTTACCCAGGGAAGTCAGGGCTTTACGTCACCTTAGGGTACCTACAGTGGGTTCCTCGAGGTCACGAGATCCAGGCAATGCTCCGGGTGTAAAAAGCACATCTTCTCCAGGGATTCTGCATTTTACGTTACCTCAGGGTACCTAGAGTGGGTTCCTAGGGGTTACGAGATCCAGCCAATGCTCCGGGTGTAAGAAACAAATCTTCGTAGGGAAGTCTGGGTTTTACATTACCTTAGGGTACCTAGAGTGGGTTCCTCGAGGTCACGAGATGCAGCCTATGCTCCAGGTGTGAAAAACACATCTTCCCCAGGTATGTCTAAGTTTCACATCACCTTAGGGTACTCAGAGTGGGTTCCTCGAGGTCATGAGATCCAGTCAATGCTCCAGGTGTAAAAAACACATCTTACCCAGGGAAGTCTAGGTTTCACATTACCTTGGGGTACTTAGAGTGAGTTCCTCGAGGTCACGAGATCCAGCCAATGCTCCAGGTGTAAAAAAACCCACTTTCCCAGGGAAGTCTGGGTTTTACATTACCTTAGGGTACTAAGAGACGGTTCCTCGCGGTCACGAGATCTACCCAATGCTCCAGGTGTAAAAAATACATCTTCCCCAGGGAAGTCTGGGTTTTACGTTACCCTAGGGTACCTAGAGAGGGTTCCTCGAGGTCACGAGCTCCAGCCAATGCTCCGAGTGTAAAAACACATCTTCCCCAGGGAAGTTTGGTTTTTTCGTTACCTTAGGGTAACTAGAGTAGGTTCCCCGATGTCACGAGATTCAGCCACAGCTCCGGGTGTAAAAAACACACCTTCTCCAGGGAAGTCTGGGTTTTACATTAGATTAGGGTACGTAGAGTGGGTTCCTCGAGGTCATGTGATCCAGCCAATGCTCCAGGTGTAAAAAACACATCTTTCCTAGGGAAGTCTGGTGTTTATTTCCTTAGGTTGCTTAGAGTGGGTTCCTCGAGGTCACGAGATCCATTCAATGCTCCAGGTGTAAAAAAACACATCTTCCGCAGGGTAGGCTGGGTTTTACGTAACATCTGGGTACTTAGAGTAGGTTCTTCGAAGTCACGTGATCCAGCCAATGCTCCAGGTGCTAAAAACACATCTTCCTCAGGGAAGTTTCAAATTACCTTCGGGTACTTGGAGTGGGTTCCTCGAGGTCACGAGATCAAGCCGATTGTCCAGGTGTAAAAAACACATATTCTCCAGGGAATTTAAGGTTTTACATTACCTACGGGTACTAAGAGTATGTTCATCGAGGTCGCGAGATCCAGCCAGTACTCCAGGTGTAAAAAACACAACTTCCCCAGGAAAGTCTGGGTTTTACGTTACCTTAGGGTACTTAGAGTGGGGTCCTCGAGGTCATGTGATCCAGCCAATGCTCCAGGTGTGAAAAACACATCTTCCCTAGGGAAGTCTGGGATTTACGTTACCTTAGGGTACCTACAGTGTGTTCCGTGAGGTCACGAGATCTAAACAATGCTCCTGGTGTGAAAAACACATCTTCCCCAGGTAAGTCTAAGTTTCACATTACCTTACGGTACTTAGAGTGGGTTCCTCGAGGTCACGAGATCCAGTCAATGCTCCAGGTATAAAAAACACATCTTCTCCAGGGAAGTCTGGGTTTTACATTACCTTAGGTTGCTTAGAGTGGGTTCCTCGAGGTCACGAGATCCACCCAATGCTCCAGGTGTAAAAAACACATCTTCCCCAGGGAAGTCTGGGTTTGACGTTACCTCAGGGTACCTAGAGTGGGTTCCTAGAGGTCACGAGATCCAGCCAATGCTCCGGGTGTAAGAAACACATCTTCTCCAGGGAAGTCTGGGTTTTACATTACCTTAGGGTACTAAGAGAGGGTTCCTCGCGGTTATGAGATCCACCCAATGCTCCAGGTGTAAAAAATACATCTTCCCCAGGGAAGTCTGGGTTTTACGTTACCTTAGGGTACCTAGAGTGGGTTCCTCGAGGTCACGAGATTCAGCCAATGCTCCGAGTGTGAAAAACACATCTTCTCCAGGGAAGTTTGGGTCTTACGTTACCTTAGGGTACCTAGAGTGGGTTCATCGAGGTCACGAGATCCAGCCAATGCTCCGGGTGTAAAAGAACACCTTCTACAGGGAAGTCTGGGTTTTACATTAGCTTAGGGTACTAGGAGTGGGTTCCTCGAGGTCATGTGATCCAACCAATGCTCCAGGTGTAAAAAACACATCTTCCCCAGGGAAGTCTGGGTTTTACGTTACCTTAGGGTACCTAAAGTGGGTTCCTCGAGGTTACTAGATCCAGCCAATGCTGCAGGTGTAAAAAACACATCTTCCCCAGGTACGTCTGGATTTTACGTTACCTTAGGGTACCTAGAGTGGGTTCTTCGAGGTCACGAGATCCAGCCAATGCTCCGTGTGTAAAAAACACATCTTCTCCAGGGAAGTCTGGGTTTTACATTACCTTAGGGTACTTAGAGTGGGTTCCTCGGGGTCACGAGATCCAGCCAATGCTCTGGAAATAAAAAATACAACTTCTCCAGGGAAGTCTATGTTTTACATTACCTTAGGGTACTTAGAGTGGGTTCCTAGAAGTCACGAGATCCAGCCAATGCTCCAGGTGTAAAAAACACATATTTTTCAGGGAAGTCTGTGTTTTACATTACCTTAGGGTACTAAGAGAGGGTTCCTGGCGGTCACGAGATCTACCCAATGCTCCAGGTGTAAAAAATACATCTTCCCCAGGGAAGTCTGTGTTTCACGTTACCTTAGGGTACCTGGAGTGGGTTCCTCGAGGTCACGAGATCCAGCCAATGCTCCGAGTGTAAGAAACACATCTTCTCCAGGGAAGTTTGGGTTTTACGTTACCTTAGGGTACCTATAGTGGGTTCCTCGAGGTCACGAGATCCAGCCAATGCTCCGGGTCTAAAAAACACATCTTCTCCAGGGAAGTCTGGGTTTAACGTTAGCTCAGGGTACTTAGAGTGGGTTCCTCTAGGTCACGTGATCCAGCCAATGCTCCAGGTGTAAAAAACACTTCTTCCCTAGGGAAGTCTGGGGTTTACGTGACCTTTGGGTACCTACAGTGGGTTCCTTGAGGTCACGAGATACAGCCAATGCTCCTGGTGTGAAAAACACATCTTCCCCAGGTAAGTCTAAGTTTCACGTTACCTTAGGGTACTTAGAGTGAGTTCCTCGAGGTCACGAGGTCCAGCCAATGCTCCGGGTGTGAAAAACACATCTTCTCCAGGGAAGTCTGGGTTTTACATTTCCTTACGGTACTTAGAGTGGGTTCCTCGAAGTCACGAGATCCAGACAATGATCTGGGTGTCAAAAACACAACTTCAACAGGGAAGTCTGGGCTTTACATTACCTTAGGGTACTTAAGTGGGCTCCTAGAAGTCACGAGATCCAGTCAATGTTCCAGGTGTAAAAAACACATCTTCCCCAGCGAAGTCTGGGTTTTACGTTACCTTAGGGTACCTAAAGTGGGTTCCTCGAGGTTACGAGATCCAGCCAATGCTGCAGGTGTGAAAAACACATCTTCCCCAGGTAAGTCTGGGTTTTACATTATCTTAGGGTACTTAGAGTGGGTTCCTCGAGGTCACGAGATCCAGACAATGCTCTGGGAGTAAAAAACACAAATTCTCCAGGGAAGTCTAGGTTTTACATTACCTTGGGGTACTTAGAGTGGGTTCCTAGAAGTCACGAGATCCAGCCAATGCTCCAGGTGTAAAAAACACATCTTCTCCAGGGATGTCTGGGGTTTACATTACCTTAGGGAACTAGGAGAGGGCTCCTCGCGGTCACGAGATCTACCCAATGCGCCAGGTGTAAAAAATACATCTTCCCCAGTTAAGTCTGTGTTTCACGTTACCTTAGGGTACCTGGAGTGGGTTCCTCGAGGTCACGAGACCCAGCCAATGCTCCGAGTGTAAAAAACACATCTTCTCCAGGGAAGTCTGGGTTTTACATTACCTTAGGTTACTTAGGGTAGGTTCCTCGAAGACACGTGATCCAGCCAATGCTCCAGGTGTAAAAAACACATCTTACCCAGGGCAGTCAGGGCTTTACGTTACCTTAGGGTACCTAGAGTGGGTTCCTCGAAGTCACGAGATCCAGGCAATGCTCCGGGTCTAAAAAACACATCCTCTCCAGGGATTCTGCGTTTTACGTTACCTCAGGTTACGTAGAGTGGGTTCCTAGGGGTCACGAGATCCAGCCAATGCTCCGGGTGTAAGAAACAAATCTTCGTAGGGAAGTCTGGGTTTTACATTACCTTAGGATACCTAGAGTGGGTTCCTCGAGGTCACGAGATGCAGCCTATGCTCCAGGTGTGAAAAACACATCTTCCCCAGGTAAGTCTAAGTTTCACATCACCTTAGGGTACTCAGAGTTGGTTCCTCGAGGTCATGAGATCCAGTCAATGCTCCAGGTTTGAAAAACACATCTTACCCAGGGAAGTCTAGGTTTCACATTACCTTGGGGTACTTAGAGTGAGTTCCACGAGGTCACGAGATCCCGCCAATGCTCCAGGTGTAAAAAAAACCACTTTCCCAGGGAAGTCTGGGTTTCACATTACCTTAAGGTACTAAGAGACGGTTCCTCGCGGTCACGAGATCTACCCAAGGCTCCAGGTGTAAAAAATACATCTTCCCCAGGGAAGTCTGGGTTTTACGTTACCCTAGGGTACCTAGAGTGGGTTCCCCGAGGTCACGAGATCCAGTCAATGCTCCGCGTGTAAAAACACATCTTCTCCAGGGAAGTTTGATTTTTTCGTTACCTTAGGGTAACTAGAGTAGGTTCCCCGATGTCACGCGATCCAGCCACAGCTCCGGGTGTAAAAAACACATCTTCTCCAGAGAAGTCTGGGTTTTACATTAGATTAGGGTACTTAGAGTGGGTTCCTCGAGGTCATGTGATGCAGCCAATGCTCCAGGTGTAAAAAACACATCTTTCCTAGGGAAGTCTGGGGTTTACGTTTCCTTAGGGTACCTAGAGTGGGTTCCTCGAGGTCACGAGATTCAGCCAATGCTCCGAGTGTGAAAACCACATCTTCTCCAGGGAAGTTTGGGTCTTACGTTACCTTAGGGTACCTAGAGTGGGTTCATCGAGGTTACGAGATCCAGCCAATGTTCCGGGTGTAAAAGAACACCTTCTACAGGGAAGTCTGGGTTTTACATTAGCTTAGGGTACTAGGAGTGGGTTCCTCGAGGTCATGTGATCCAACCAATGCTCCAGGTGTAAAAAACACATCTTCCCCAGGGAAGTCTGGGTTTTACGTTACCTTAGGGTACCTAAAGTGGGTTCCTCGAGGTTACTAGATCCAGCCAATGCTGCAGGTGTAAAAAACACATCTTCCCCAGGTACGTCTGGATTTTACGTTACCTTAGGGTACCTAGAGTGGGTTCTTCGAGGTCACGAGATCCAGCCAATGCTCCGTGTGTAAAAAACACATCTTCTCCAGGGAAGTCTGGGTTTTACATTACCTTAGGGTACTTAGAGTGGGTTCCTCGGGGTCACGAGATCCAGCCAATGCTCTGGAAATAAAAAATACAACTTCTCCAGGGAAGTCTATGTTTTACATTACCTTAGGGTACTTAGAGTGGGTTCCTAGAAGTCACGAGATCCAGCCAATGCTCCAGGTGTAAAAAACACATATTTTTCAGGGAAGTCTGTGTTTTACATTACCTTAGGGTACTAAGAGAGGGTTCCTGGCGGTCACGAGATCTACCCAATGCTCCAGGTGTAAAAAATACATCTTCCCCAGGGAAGTCTGTGTTTCACGTTACCTTAGGGTACCTGGAGTGGGTTCCTCGAGGTCACGAGATCCAGCCAATGCTCCGAGTGTAAGAAACACATCTTCTCCAGGGAAGTTTGGGTTTTACGTTACCTTAGGGTACCTATAGTGGGTTCCTCGAGGTCACGAGATCCAGCCAATGCTCCGGGTCTAAAAAACACATCTTCTCCAGGGAAGTCTGGGTTTAACGTTAGCTCAGGGTACTTAGAGTGGGTTCCTCTAGGTCACGTGATCCAGCCAATGCTCCAGGTGTAAAAAACACTTCTTCCCTAGGGAAGTCTGGGGTTTACGTGACCTTTGGGTACCTACAGTGGGTTCCTTGAGGTCACGAGATACAGCCAATGCTCCTGGTGTGAAAAACACATCTTCCCCAGGTAAGTCTAAGTTTCACGTTACCTTAGGGTACTTAGAGTGAGTTCCTCGAGGTCACGAGGTCCAGCCAATGCTCCGGGTGTGAAAAACACATCTTCTCCAGGGAAGTCTGGGTTTTACATTTCCTTACGGTACTTAGAGTGGGTTCCTCGAAGTCACGAGATCCAGACAATGATCTGGGTGTCAAAAACACAACTTCAACAGGGAAGTCTGGGCTTTACATTACCTTAGGGTACTTAAGTGGGCTCCTAGAAGTCACGAGATCCAGTCAATGTTCCAGGTGTAAAAAACACATCTTCCCCAGCGAAGTCTGGGTTTTACGTTACCTTAGGGTACCTAAAGTGGGTTCCTCGAGGTTACGAGATCCAACCAATGCTGCAGGTGTGAAAAACACATCTTCCCCAGGTAAGTCTGGATTTTACGTTACCTTAGGATACCTAGAGTGGGTTCTTCGAGGTCACGAGATCCAGCCAATGCTCCGTGTGTAAAAAACACATCTTCTCCAGGTAAGTCTGGGTTTTAAATTATCTTAGGGTACTTAGAGTGGGTTCCTCGAGGTCACGAGATCCAGACAATGCTCTGGGAGTAAAAAACACAACTTCTCCAGGGAAGTCTAGGTTTTACATTACCTTAGGGTACTTAGAGTGGGTTCCTAGAAGTCACGAGATCCAGCCAATGCTCCAGGTCTAAAAAACACATCCTCTCCAGGGAAGTCTGGGTTTTACATTACCTTAGGGTACTTAGAGGTGGTTCCTCGAGGTCACGAGATCCACCCATTGCTCAAGGTGTAAAAACACAACTTTCCCAGGGAAGACTGGGTTTTACGTTACCATAGGGTACCTAGAGTGGGTTCTTCGAGGACACGAGGTCTAACCAATGAACCAGGTGTAAAAAACACATATTCTACAGGGAAGTCTGTGTTTTACATTACCTTAGGTTACTTAGAGTAGGTTCCTCGAAGACACGTGATCCAGCCAATGCTCCAGGTGCTAAAAACACATCTTACCCAGGGAAGTCTGGGTTTTGCGTTACCTTAGTGTACCTAGAGTGGGTTTCTCGAGGTCATGAGATCCAGCCAATGCTCCTGGTGTGAAAAACATATCTTCCCCAGGGAAGTCTGTGTTTTATGTTACCTTAGGGTACCTAAAGTGTGTTCCTTGAGGTTACGAGATCCAGCCAATGCTCCAGGTATAAAAAACACATCTTCTCCAGGAAAGTCTGGGTTTTACATTACCTTAGGTTGCTTAGAGTGGGTTCCTAGAGGTCACGAGATCCACCCAATGCTCCAGGTGTAAAAAACACATCTTCCCCAGGGAAGTCTGGGTTTTACGTAACATCGGGGTACCTAGAGTGGGTCCTCGAAGTCACGAGATCCAGCCAATGCTCCGAGTGAGAAACACATCTTCTCCAGGGAAGTATGGGTTTACATTACCTTAGGGTACTTATAGTAGGTTCTTCGAAGTCACGTGATCCAGCCAATGCTCCAGGTGCTAAAAACACATCTTACCCAGGGAAGTCTGGGTTTTACGTTACCTTAGTGTACCTAGAGTGGGTTTCTCGAGGTCATGAGATCCAGCCAATGCTCCGTGTGTAAAAAACACAACTTCTCCAGGGAAGTCTGGGTTTTACATTATCTTAGGGTACTTAGAGTGGGTTCCTCGAGGTCACGAGATCCAGCCAATGATCCGGGTGTAAAAAACAAATCTGCACCAGGGAAGTCTGGGTTTAACGTTACCTCAGGGTACCTAGAGTGGGTTACTCGAGGTCACGAGATCCAGCCAAAGTTCCGGGTGTAAAAACACATCTTCACCAGGGAAGTCTGGGTTTTACATTACCTTAGGGTACCTAGAGTGGTTTCCTCGAGCTCACGAGATCCAGCCAATGTTCCGGGTGTAAAAACACATCTTCACCAGGGAAGTCTGGGTTTGACATTACCTTAGGGTACTTAGAGTGGGATCCTCGAGGTCACGAGATCCAGCCAATGATCCGGGTGTAAAAAAAAATATGCACCAGGGAAGTCTGGGTTTGACATTACCTTAGGGTACCTAGAGTGGGTTCCTCGAGGTCACGAGGTCAAGCCAATGCTCCATGTGTAACAAACACATCTTCTCCAGGGAAGTCTGGGTTTTACATTACCTTAGGGTACTTAGAGTGGGTTCCTCGAGTTCACGTGATCCAGCCAATGCTCCAGGTGTAACAAACACATCTTCTCCAGGGAAGTCTGTGTTTCACATTACCTTAGGGTACTTAGAATGGGTTGCTCTAGGTCACGATGTCCAGCTAATGCTCCGGGTGTAAAAAACACATCTTCCCCAGGGCAGTATGGGTTTTACATAACCTAAGGGTACTTAGAGTGGGTTCCTCGAGGCCACGAGATACAGCCAATAATCCAGGTGTAAAAAACACATCTTTTCCGGGGAAGTCTGGGTTTTACAGTACTTTAGGTCCCCTGGAGTAAGTTCCTTCAGGACACGAGATTGAATTGATGCCCCATGTATGCAAAACACATCTTTTTGGGGGAAATCTGCGTTTTGCATTACCTTAGGGTACCTAGAGTAAATCCCTCGAGGTCACGAGATCCAGCCAATACTCCAGGTGTGAAAAACACATCTTCCCCAGGTAAGTCTGTGTTTCACATTGCCTTAGGGTATTCAGAGTGGGTTCCTCGAGATCACGAGAACCAGCCAATACTCCAGGTGGGAAAAACACACCTTCCCCAGGTAAGTCTGGCTTTCACATTACCTTAGGGTACTTAGAATCGGTAGACCTAGGTCACGAGATGCAGCCAATGCTTCGGGTGTAAAAAAAAACTTCTTCTCCAGGGAAGTCTGGGTTTGACATTACCTTAGGGTACTTAGAGTGGGTTCCTCGAGGTCACGAGATCCAGCCAATGCTCCGTGTGTGAAGAACACATCTTCCCAGGGAAGTCTGTGTTTTACATTACCTTAGGGTACTTAGAGTGGGTTCCTCGAGGTCACGAGATCCAGCCAAAGCTCCAGGTGTAAGAAAAACCACTTTCCCAGGGGATTCGGGGTTTTACGTTACCTTAGGGTACCTAGAGGGGGTTCCTTGAGGTCACGAGATCCAGCCAATGCTCCGGGTGTGAAAAACACATCTTCCCCAGGGAAATCTGTGTTTTACGTTACCATAGGGTACCTAGAGTGGGTTTTTGTAGGTCACGTGGACCAGCTAATGCTCCAGGTATAAAAAACACATCTTCCACAGGTAAGTCTGTGTTTCACATTGCCTTAGGGTATTTAGAGTGGGTTCCTCGAGATCACGCGATCCAGCCGATGCTGCAGGTGTAAAAGAAAAACACTTTTTGAGGGGATTCTGGGATTTACGTTACCTTAGGGTACCTAGAGGGGGTTCCTCGAGGTCACGAGATCCATTCCATTCTCCGGGTGTAAGAAACACATCTTCCATAGGTAAGTCTGAGTTTCATATTACCTTAGGGTACTTAGAGTGGGTTCCTCGAGGTAACGAGATCCAGCCAATGCTCCGGGTGTGAAGAAAACATCTTCTCCAGGGAAGTCTGTGTTTTACATTACCTTAGGGTACTTAGAGTGGGTTCCTCGAGGTCACGAGATTTAGCCAAAGCTCCAGGTGTAAAAAAAACCACTTTCCCAGGGGATTCGGGGTTTCACGTTACCTTAGGGTACCTAGAGGGGGCTCCTCGAGGTCACGAGGTCCAGCCAATGCTCCCGGTGTAAAAAACACATCTTCTCCAGGGAAGTCTGGGTTTTACATTATCTTAGGGTACATAGAGTGGGTTCCTCGAGGTCACGAGATCCAGCCAATACTCCAGGTGTGAAAAACACATCTTCCATAGGAAAGTCTGGGTTTCACATTACCTTAGGGTACTTAGAATGGGTTGCTCTAGGTCACGATGTCCAGCTAATGCTCCGGGTGTAAAAAA
>JAABKJ010011262.1:0-10782 GCA_011634705.1 Andricus grossulariae
CACAGTTGTCCGTCTGGCCATCGACGTGCACAGTTGGGCACGTGCAAAGTTGCTACGTGCAAAGTTAACCCCATCCCTCTTGCACTCCGACTGTAATTGGAATTTTGCGATACGCCATGACCTTAAATGATGATACAGTCGTCTAAAACTGCTAATACTCGAAACGGAGATTTTTTTTAAAATTGAGAACCCATCAGCCATTTGGGTGATCCTTATTGAAACTCGGATAATAATATTAATTGTTCTTTATCAAGCAAAAATTTAATTTCGTAAATTTTTACAAACAAATAGACTATAATCTTATATTGAGTTTATAATACCAAATTTTAATCCATCGTTATCACAAAAAACAATATTGAATATTCTATGTTCTTTTCTCTTCCATACAAATTTTTGTAAAATTCATTCCCAGTTTATTTTATTTCCACCTTGGTCATTTTTTTTTTGAAGTTTCTAAATCATATAGAAAAAGAAAAGAATGCAACTAATTCAATAAAAGAACAGCGTATGCACCACTGATAAAATTGTGCTAATTTTTTAGCCTGCTCACAAAACTGTACTGTTAACTCGTACTTATTTTATTAATAAGCGGTTTTATTTGAAAGCACTACATATATTCAATAAAAAATTTTTTAAATAAAATTTTTCTTCTCAGTACTTAGGCGCTACTGTTAAACTACCCTTCATATGTTGTACGTAAATGTGTCTGACGCTCTGATGAAGAAAGTTGATATCTAAATTTTACCGTGAAGAATATTCTCGTATTGAGAATTTCATTAAAAAAGACAGAAAACTGTAGATGAAAACTTTCTTCTCTGGTACGACAGATATCGTCTTAATGATAAATGAAGTAATATTTTCAATAAATCACTCTAACTTTACAACCTGCTTTCCTGTGCTCTAAATAACACATACATTTTTAAAACTTTCATTCTAAAATATAATTAAACAAAGTACACTTTCTCTGCAATTCCTCTACCGATCTTCTTCTTTCCGTCTTCTTCTCTCAACTAATTAGTCGAATATATTTGGTAATTCAAATGGAGCTAACCCGTTCACTTTTTTCTGGACGTTCAGCCACAAAAATTACCCAGCCTTGCATTTCGTGATGAAAGAATGGAACTTTGCATTAGTGTTCTAAAAAAAACTACGTAGATGGATTCTATGTGAAAAACGTCTAAGGAAACATGTGTTACATTTTTACTTTCCTGTCCAAATTAGTTCTAACAATAGTATATTTCATAACTATGGGAGAATCATTCCATTTCTGCGCCGAGTGGAATCTTTTTAGCACAAATCGGAAGCGAGGGTGCAATCGCGAGCTGTGGATAAATTGTGAACATATTTTCGAGCCATAGAAATTGCGAAATATCTGCGCCGAGTCATACACGACGCTTTTTTTCAATACTAATTATTATTTCGGCACTTTTCATGAATGCCCGAGTAAAAATCATAAGTATGGGAGTGATAAATCATTGACTGCAAAATAGAAATAATGAATGGTAAATAAGATAATCCCATACTTTAAATATATTAAAATAGTACAGATAAAGTATAGCCAAAGTATAGCTAAAGTATAGCTGAAGTATAGCTGAACTATAGCTGAAGTATAGGTGAAGTATAGGATATACTTTATCTATACTTGCATATCTGAAGTATAGGCTGTACTTCATCAATAATTAAGTATATTCAAAGTATAGATGATATTTCATTTATACTCACAGGTAAGTATGGCTAAGGTTTTGAATATAGAATAGCACTTCTTTGTTTTTCAAGATATCCTAGCAACGGGATAAAACATAATGTATCATAGATGAAAGCTCGTCCGAAAATTCAGAAAGTTCGCGATCCAAGTTATTTAATAAAAAAAACATATTTTTAATATTGTTTACGTGTGTAACGCAAAAGCGGGTTAATAAAATCTTTAAAATCTTGAAATTTCAAAAAAAATTATTATCATTTTTTTTTCATGAAGTCTACTTGAGAGTGGAAAATAAACTTCTCACTTTCTTAGCTTTATGGAAAATCATCACAGCAAGAGGATATACAATGAAAAACTTACATGTTCCTTATATCATATATATTGATAAGAGGTCCTGAATCTTTGTTTCATAAAGGTAGTATTATTAACATAAAAAAGATTTAATAACACAATTTGAGAAGCGCGTATGTGGGCCCACTCCACAGGAATGAAAATAGGTGGAAATCATGGGGGTATTATAAAAAATAATAAACCATTGATTTGTGTCTGCTCCCGTTTCAGCTTATGGTTATTATTACTTTATGAAAAATTCGGACAAAAATGTAAAAATGTAAACATGTTCCTTTAGTAATTTTTCTTTCAGCCATGATACTAGGGTCGCGGTGTTTTTTTTTGTGCTATTATTTTTGGTTATTAAGAACGGGAAATAGAAGTCAGCGTGGGGAAAATGTGAGGAGTTAAAAAGTGAGAGGTGACAGACTTTGTGAGATTGAAGGGCGTGGATGAAAGTGTGCCTGTGATGGTAAAATTAGTAAGGATAGATTTTGATGTTAGTTTGGATGTTATGAGAAATTGGGGGTTTGTCAAAGGGCAAGAGTTGTCGGAGTGCACGGAATAACAAGGCCGTAGCCACGTTTTTCTGGCTGCGGCCTTGCAGGATGAAGAGGCGAAACGAGCAGAGAGTAGGAGAAAAGAAAATCAGAACGAGAAGGGTAGTTTAGTGCTTATTTTGTGTACGTTTGGGGAGCGAAAGAAGTAATGGGTGAGGGGGGGGGAGATGTCAGGTGAAAGAGGCTTCAGTATTGCAAATCTTGCTCAGTAGGTAAAGTAGGACAGCATGTCTGTAACCCAGAGTATAGACAGGGGGTGACAGAAATTAATTAATTAATTTCAAAACTAGACTATCGAGAAGCGCGTAAGTGAATAAATCGAAGATCAAATAATGATACTTCCTAGTTAGTTAGTTTTAAAACGGGCCGGCAGCACAAGTAGAGCTGCCCTGGCGCTCAAGCTTTAAACTATAAAGCCTATTGTGCCACACACTTTCCCATCCACTCTCAGCAGTTGACCCCAGACCTCTTGCCAAAGCCTAGTATGTCGACTACTGATCGCGTTGTAATTTACTCAGGTCCCATAAAATGGACCCCGAGGGCCTGTTGCCTGAGCCTAGCTAATGCCGGGCACTGAAATAATACATGCAGGAATATTTCGTCATCCCTGCCGCATCTCCTGCACTCTGTCGTGAGGTTATACCACATTTTGTGCATATAATAGTTCAAGTGCTTGTGTCCAGTTAAGATCCGTACCACTGTCCTTATATCTTTCTTGGGTAAACACAGGATTTCCCTGGTTCTGTTCATCATATAGGTATAATCCAGGATAGATTTCTCCTGACGGCAACCCTGGATTTGTTCCCAGTATTCCTGGTGTTTTGTTCGGATCCAGCTTTTAATGGCCATACCGACATAGCAAGACGCTATTCCCAGTACCGGTTCTGATCCTATGTATTCACTTGCTGCACCGTGTTTTGCCAACTGGCTCGTCTTTTCGTTGCCCTTGATCCCTGTGTGACCAGGGACCCATATAAGGGCCACATTGTTTCTTTCTGCAAGTTGGTTTAATGCTTTTTTGCATTCCCAAACCAATTCTGATGTACATTGAATCCTAAACTAGTCTGCAATTTATCAAAAAACTAACTGAATTAGGGATGTGCAAAAAGCTCAAAAGCTCGGGCCGAGTCGGGTTCGATCTTCTAGAATCCGAAATTTTCCAGTACCTGCTTGGTTCCGAGAACCCGAGACCTGTCTTCGGGTTCTTGAAATTGTCGAGTACTCAAATTATTTCGGTCCTCGAAATTTACGAGAATCCAAAACCCATTCGATACCTGCGTGTTTTAAAAAACCTCTTTTTATTTCTTGCGAATTGCTTGGAATGCTTCTAACTCTCTCAGAGTCTTTTAAATTCGTCTAGAATGCATTTAAATTCCCTCAATTTCTTGCATTATTTTGCAGTTCTTGGAATTCCCTGATTTATCTGGATTCAGAGAATTCTAGAATTTCAGGGAATTCTAGAGATACAAGGAATTCACGGAATTCCGATATCTCACGGAATTCAGAGAGCTCACGGATTTCACGGGATTCCAAGAATTTCAGCAATTTGCAGAATTCAAGGAATTGGTGGAATTGACGGAATTCAAGAAATTCAAGTAATTCACAGAATTCAAGGAATTGACGGACTTCACGGAATTTACAGATTTCAAGAAATTCACGGAGTATAAGTAATTCCAGGAATTGAAGGAATTTACGGAGTTCAAGGAATTCAAGGAATGCGCGGAATTCTTTGATTTCGCAGAATTCCTTCAATTCTCATTATTCCTGAAATTCCTTGAATTTGTTGAATTCCTCAAATTATTCAAATTCTCTAAATTCTTTAAATTCCTCGTATTCCGCGAATTTCGCGAATTCCGTGAATTCCTTCAGTTCCTTGCATTCCATGAATTTTTCGGAAATCCGCAAATTGCCTAAATTTCTTACATGCCCCAAATTCCTTATATTTCGTGAAATTCTTGAATGCCAAAAATTCCCTGAATTCCTTGAATTCCAAGAATTCCAGGAATTCCTTGAATTCAGAGAATTCCCTGAATTCGGAGAATTCCTTGAATTCCATGAATTTCTTGAATTTCATGAATTTCCTAAATCCCATGAATTCTTTGAATTCCACGAGTTCCTTGATTTCCATGAAATCCTTGAATTCCATGAATTCCTCAAATTCATTAAAAACACTTGAAAAAATCTGAAAGCGTTAGAAGCATTCCTGGATAATTCACAAAAATTAACACGATTACATAGAGTTCAACAAACTCAAAAGAATTCAAAGGAATTCAAAGAACTTCAAAGAAATCCAGAGAAATTTAAGTAAATACCAAGGATTCTGAGAACTATCGAGTAACAAGTTGTAAGCAAATCAAATCACTTTCGCAATCTTCGGACCGCCATTTTTGATCCGCCATTCGAATATTCAAATTTGAATTGCGGATTCGAAATCAGCGACCCTCGAAATTTTCGGCTACCGGACCTCTTCAAGAACCTGATATTTTTCGAGAACTCAAACCTGTTCGAGAACCCGAAATATTTGGACAGCCGAACTTTTTCGAGAACTCGCAATTTTTCGTGCTTTTGAAACTACTCGGCCTGGCTCGGCTTGAAACTGACCGAGGCCGGCTCGTCTCGACTCGAAGTGTTCAAAGCTCGACTCGGCCAGGCCGAGCATCGGGCTTCGAGCTACAATTAAATTAAAAAGGCTTTTCAACCGTCCCTCTTGAAGCTCGTAAAATTCAATAATTTCGACGATAAGGCTTTTGATTCTTTTTCAACAAATTGGAGACGAAAAAGTAGCAGATTCGATGCATGGAAAAGGCCTTCGATCTACGCTGGAATTCATTGGAAAAGTCTTTCTCGAGTGGGTTGGGTTTAATAGCTCACACATTTTCGCCAGACTTGGCCAGTCTCGAGTATCTGGAAAGTCACTTATGGAGCCCACAGGATGTCCTGGAGGGTAGGCACTTACTTTTTTTTTTTTTGAATGAAGGTCTGGAATTTCTTTTTGAAAGGCGCGATACGAAACTTTTCTGAATATAGGAAAAAGGAAAAGGGACGGTTAAGAAGATTATTTTTAATTAATTTGAATAAACGCGTCGGGCATTGGTGCGCTACGGTAAGTACAAGTACTGAACTGGATTAATCACATTATGAGCAACACAGAACAAGCGGCAAGACAAAACGAGTGGGGATTCAGGCTGTGAAAGTGGCGTGGAAGACCGAGACGGGAGGTCGGCTAAGAGTAAGGGATCCGCGGCAACCACAGCAGTTCGCGGAACAGGCAAGGTAGGCCTAGGAATTCACAAAAAGGGCCTAGGGGGGTAAGCATGCAAAGTTTACCTCTGCACGGATCAAGTTCATATTACCACTATAGACGTGCATCCATGTGACATAACAGAAAAGAGGTAGGGGCAAAAAATGTTTCAAACATTTGCAACTTATTTTTGAGGTTGAGTTTTAGAGATACACCTCTAATTTGTGTAGGAAAAAAAAACATTTATATTGTCTACTTCAGCATATACTTTACCTAAATTAATGGTTCAATTTAATGGTTAAAAAAAATCTGGCACGGGCCACCGTGCGTGCATTGCGTATAGCGCATAAAATTACCTCAAGGCCTGGAACATCACAGATCGATATAAATTGTACCTACTCATTTTTGAATTGCATTAAATATTTTGATCAGAATCACCCGCAGTTAGCCTATAAAAATTTGTTTCCATAGTTCACCACGAGTAGGTTGCAGTACGTTTTTGAACTTCATTCGGGGTGCTCAATTTCGGTGAGTCGCCTTGCCTCTCTCGATTTGCGGCGCTTAATTTCGATGCCTAACTAACAGAATTAATCCTAATGAAATTCCTTTTCCTTTTCAACGTCTCGCTGTGGGCAGAGAGGCACCCCTGTGACTGGTTACGGAAATAATGTAGTTGAAACGACTACCTTTTTCTAACGTCTCATGGAGGGCGGGAAGTCACGCCGTGACTGGTCACAGGAATAATTTAGTTTAAATCGCTAACCCTTTCCAACGTATCTTGGGGGGGCAGGAAGGCAATCCTGTGTCTAGTCACAGAAATAATGCTAATCAGAACACTTTCCAATGTCTTATGGGTATCGGGAGGCATCCCTCTGTGTATTCACAGGAATAATGCTAATCAAACACCTTTCCCTTCCAAACGTCTCATAGAGGGCGGGGAGGCACCCGTGTGACTCGTCAAAGTAATAATGTTGTTCAAACACCTACCCCTTTCCAACGTCTCATGGATGGCGAGATGACAGCCCTGTGACTTGTTACAGAAATAATGTAGTTCAAGCTCCTACCCCTTTCCAACGTATCTTGAAGGCGGAAAGGCAACCCTCGGTATGGTCACAGAAGTAATGCTAATCAAAACCCTACCTCATTTCAACGTCGCAAGGAAGGCGGGATGGCACTCAATATACGCTTGGCGCCCCGCGCCAGATTTGGTTTTTTCAAGCCATGAAGTATTCCTCTGAAAAATTTAGGTAAAATATGTGTTAAGGTAGACAATATGAGCAATTTTCTCCTGAAAAATTAGAGATGTATAATAAAAACATAACCTCAAAAAAATGTTGGAAATTTAAAAAAAATTGTTTTCTTCAATTTTTTTCTAATTAGTCTTAGGGGCGACTTTAACATATATTTCGATCACCAAAATCTGTTCAGTCGTTTTCCAGAAGAATGATCTTTTTATTTTACTTTCCCCCTCTATAACTCCTCTGAAAATGAAATGTTCAGGTTATCTTTTAGTGAAATGTTATGTCCCATGGATGCCCATCTATTGTGGTAATATGAACTTTATACGTGCAGGAGCGACTTTTGCATGCCTAACCCCGTAGTCCCTTTGACAGTGTTGTATTGTGCTTGCATAGCGAGGGATTGAGCAGGTTCTTTGACGACTGGAAAAAACGAGCGAGTGTGATAAGCAGCGGGGGAATGGGGAATGGACAGTGAAGAAAGGAAAAGGGAAAAGACAAATGAACAATCAAAGTGGGTGAAAATTATGAGAAAAGTACGATAAAATGATGAACACTGGAAAGAGAGAGGGATGAAGGGAACATGCTCGTGAACACTGAAGCAATGTTAAACGGATTTGGAGAGAAAACATGTAGAATGAGAGGCTACGTATGAGATTAAGACAGATCAAAAGATGAATATAAGAGGTGCAAATAGTAAAGAGGAAAAGGAATAAAATTAATTAGGGTGAGGATAGGGTGAGGATATAAAAATGATTAAGTTAAAAAAGTACTCTAAAGGATTGTTCGCAGGAGAAGAACGAAGGATAGGGCTAAGAAGAAATAAAGCAACAGGAGAGGATGGCATGGAGAATAAAGCGCTGAGGTTTGGCGGGAAAGGAGTGAAAAAAGATATGTGGAGTATATGCAGCATGGTAAGGAGAGGTGCAGAATGGACTAAAGAATAAATGGTAGGACCAGTGATACCGCTGATAAAGAAAGAAGAGGGTAAAATGGTTTGATGAATATAGCGATAGCCCACTGATGTTGGTAGGCGATAAAATCGATGCGGAAGTTCTCAGGAACAGTTTAGAAAGATAGGTAGAAGAAAAAGGAAGTATTCCACATAACCAAACGTGCTTCAGGAAAGGAATGGGAAATACAGATAGTATTCATGTCCTAAACTGTCTAGTTAAGAGTGATTTGGAACAAAAAAAAAGCGAAACTAGTGGCCTTGTTCGTGGACTTCAAAGCAGCGTGTGATGAAACCATGGGTTGAAGCGAATGCATGCAAACATCAAATTTTTATTATATTGTCATAACTAACTGAGGCAAGAAGGTGATCATGTTACAAATGTTAAATTAGTAATTTTTCAAGTAGAATCCGTTGGTGTAGCTCGTTCATTCTCCATCAGGGTGTAAAATTTAGTCCTCTGGCTTATGTGGAAGCCTCCTGATTTCCAAAAATCGAGTAACCTCAATGATTGACTAATGAGAATGCTTCCTATATTGATACTTTATAAAAGCATTACTATTGATGCTAGTAATTCTTTTATAAAGTGTCAATACAGGAAGCATTCCTAATGGTCAATTATTAAGGTTAATCGATTTTCTTTAAACCTGGGGGCTTGCACATATGCCAGGGGGCAAAATTTTACACTTTGACGGAAAATGAGCTATTTATTTCTAGCGTAATAATATTATTGATTGATTTGTTTAGAACCAATGTCAATATAAGGCCCTGCATGAAAGACCAATGCGACTATAACTCGAAATCAACTGCACATAGTCCCTACATCAAGTAAAAAATGTTTCAGGCTTTCATCACAAAATCAAAGGTTTTTCCTTCTAACGTCTGGACTACTCGGTACATATATAAAGTGTAATCAAGGTTTGGTCTAATTTTTAATTAGATACTTTTAATACTTAGTTAAACTTTACTGATACGTTTCACCTAAATTAACTTTTTTCGAAACAATTATTTCTTTATTAGCGCATCGATTTCTTTCAGGGGCATACCTGTAGCCCAACCTTTAAAATTGCTCTTCCAATTTCAGACAAGTCGAAACTATCTTCTTTGGTCAGCAGTTTTAATTGCAGTCTCTTAATCTACAGCCTCTTTTCTTTTCTCAGGGTTTCGTAGGATAAACCTTTCTAAAGTGGTTTAGGTGGCCTTTTGTCTGTCACCATGCCTATAAAAAAATAGTTATTTGTAAAGCAAGAGCGCTAAAAGGTAAGCTTCGTGACGAGCGAGAATTTTTCCGTTCGAGCGAAGTGAGGGTGGCAATTAATATGAGGCAGGAAATCCCTGAATGCGCCCGTGACACACATTATACTTTTTGCATTATGTGTGTTCTCATACCAATGCAGTGCATGAAAAAGACTTTTTACGAACTAGTGCGTAAAAACTGCATAATAGTCGAGTTTTGGACGTACACAAGCGCAGAAGTCATAAAAAGTGATTTCACAACTATTTTTGGGCAAGTTTTCAGAACTAACAACGTTCCGCCCGCTGTACATGCCTGAAGTATCGAACATTCCGTGAATGTATTATAAAAAAATATTTTATAACAGCCGTACTTGAGCACTTTGAGGAAAGTAACATGTTTAACGTCTGCGCCCGCGATTTTTGATACGCAATTACATTTCAGCCTGAGTGAGCGCGGGATGGAAAGCCATCAAAGATGAATGTAGATACGTTCAGCTGATAAAGTTTAAACGTGATAGACTGATTGTGAGTAGTAATAAGCCCTACCCTAATCAATAAGTTGCAATAAATTACTGATCAATATTCACAAATTATTGATAATTTGTTATAAATTACCCAGAGTAAAAAAATTATATAATTTCAATTTTCTGAAAACAGTAATTTATAAATCTTCCAGAAACTTCCACAATAGCGCATGTTCAGTAATTCAGGCCACCAGGATTGGGAACACTATTTCTGACTCGTCTCAAACTTAATTCGATGAGGGTCTCGTAAAAAAACTTCACACTCGTTTCGAATTTTCCACATTCCACACATGTTGCACAATATGCTATTTCGGTTTTTGATTTGAAACAGTCTGTTACAGTCCCAAAATAAGATATCCAGAAAATTGCGTTCAGGTAAAAAAACTGAAACACGTGATCTGAGAGTCAGTGTTCTATTAAATAAGCCACTTGTTAATTTCCCTCTAGTAAATGCAAAAAGGAGACATTTTTATTGCATGCGTCCATAAAAGCAGGTAACTAGTTCATTGTTCTTCCAGGACGAATAACATATTTTTGACCAAACTTCTTATTTACAATATCTCAAGGATGTTAAAATAATATATGATTATTTTGTCTTAAATATTCAAGAATTTTATTTACGTGATTAAATATATAGTTAAAAGTTTGTCATAAGGATAACCGCAGGATTTCGCCGGGAGCAGTTACTAATCTTAAAAATTGCACCCGCTCCCAGCGAAATCGCGGTAAAATTTCAGCTATAACCACGTCTCACAACTGTGAGACGGGTGGACAGTCTACAACGAATTCAATACGATGATCCGGCAAAAGTCTCGTGTACCCTGAGGACACGGAGCGACCCAAGGACGACCGCCTTTTGCATTTTCCCCGCAAGTGTCTTAGCATTTTCTTGACACGCAGGGATGCTTTTCAGGCTATTAATCAGTGAAACCTTGGCACTTCCAAGAGCGCCGATGATCAGGACGATTAGCTTAACAGAATATTCCGGGTATAACCGTC
>JAABKJ010011263.1:0-10782 GCA_011634705.1 Andricus grossulariae
TCAATTGTGATTTCTACGAAAGTTTTAAACATTTTTCCATGAATTTCTCTATATATTTTATTGAACTTCTTTAAATCATTGTTCAATATAGAGTTTACAGAACTCTTGTAGAGTTATTCCAGATTTGTTGTACAATAAATCCTGAAAGTTGTACAGAATATAGAAAATTTGTTCGAAGTTCGCTCTCATCTCCGACTCTTGAAATAGTTCAAGAAAGTTTAATTAACTTTTTTTCCGTGTATGAACACAAAATGTGAGTAATAAACCAACAGGAAGATCCATACGACTTACCCCAACCATATCCACTAAGCAGAATTTTTACCTGTGCCCATGAGTATCTCCAAAATCTTTCGTTTCAGGCATTTAACATACAGCTGACACTCTTGACACATACTTCTTGTTCTTATGAACAAGTTTTCGCCACATATCCGTATCAACCTTCAACGATACTGATTTCTTTTTCTCAGACATAACACCTGAGGTTCTTATGGACAAGTTAATGGGAATCAAATCAAATGGCCTTGGATCTGATGGTATTTCCATCAAAATGATTCGACTTGCTCTTCCTGTAATTTTCCTAATACTACTTCATATTCACAACTCTTCTCTACAAGTAGGGATTTTCCCGGATGCTTGGAAAAAACCGATTATTTGCCTAATTCCTAAGATTGCTAGTCCAGTCTCCCCGACAGATTTTTGGCCGATATCTATTGTATGTGCAATAACGAAACCATTAGAAAAGATAGTCCACATGCAGCTTATAAAGTATCTAGATGCTGATAAGTTGACTGATCCTTTGCAATCGGGCTTCCGGGAGGAACACAGCACATTAACGGCTTCCCTAAAGGTGACCGCTGACTTTAAAATCGCTATTGATAGGAGGGAGATCACGATAGTGGTTTTATTTGATTTTTCAAAAGCGTTTGATTCAGTTAATCACGAACTTCTTTCACGCAAACTGAGAACGTTTAATCTATCCAGAACTGTAATTGCGTGGTTTGAATCATACTTAACAAATCGATCCCTAAAAGTAGTCAATAACATAGGCGAACGGTCTGAATGGACTAGGATTGAGAGTGGAGTCCCACAGGGTTCTATTTTAGCACCCCTTCTCTTTAATCTATACACTTCGGACTAAGGTGCTCAACTCAATTACTGCAAATACCATAAGTACGTGGACGATTTTAAATTGTATCTTTTGGGCCCAATCGCCTCCCTAAAAAGTATGCTGGAATTGGTTCAGGAGGACATCGACTTAGTGGTACAATGGGCACAGAACTATGGGCTGGCACTGAATCCGACTGAGACTAAAGCAAATATTATCGGACCGACTACCTCCCCGTCCTTAGAAACTTTAGGGACCTTCCCTTCACTCAAAATTGATGGCCTTAAAATTGAATTTTTTGACGTGGTAAGGGATTTGGGCCATATACTTAACCGCACTCTCTCCTGGAGTGAGCAAGTAGTTGGCATTTCGAGAAAGGGTTTCACGTTGTTGCGACAGCTCAAAAGAAACAAGGAATCCTTGCCAACGGCTACAAGGATTCTTCTGGTAAAGAGCTTCATTCTCCCGCATTTTGATTACGGGAGTATTTTATACGATGACATTACGATGGAACTTAATTTAAAACTCGAGCGAGCACTAAATGCATGTATTTGATCTACTTATGACTTGCCGAAATATGAACACATAACTCCATATCGCTCAAGGACTGGACTTCTGAATGTGGCCAAGAGAAGACAATTTTTTATGGGTAACTTACTTTTCAATCTTTTCCATAGTCAAGCGCCACGTTATCTTTCAGATTTATTCGTAATCAGAGGTAACAATCAACTCACTCAGTCTAGGCTTCGTGACAGAAAAATGGTCCTCACAATTCCGATACATAGAACTTGTAAGCTGCAAAGATCCTTGATAGTTAGAAGTTCACGTCTATGGAAAAAGGTACCTAATGCGATCAGAGATGCACCTTCAATCTTTCACTTTAGAAAACTATTTTTTAATTATTTGCTTAATTTAGACAATCTTGCACTAGAAATCACTCATTGGTAGTTCAGAAAAATGCTTCATGCGACGTATATAACTGTATTCTTTAAACAGTATTCACAATGGTAACTGATTTTCTTTTGAATTTGACAAATAACTTCGCTGTATACAATACTATCTAACCACCACTGTAATCTTAATTCGACCAGAGTTTGTACATAGTCATAAGTTCTAGTACATGTATCACTTATTCCTTAAAGGGCTCTTTAGCCCTAGGAACTTAATAAATAAATTATTATTATTGCATCTTTTGGTTCCTTTATATCCATATATTCCGCTGGAATGGCATACCAACCGTGTACACAGAATTACATATGGCAATTTTTGCGTTATACGTCACATTCATACTTCTGATAATTGTTCCTTAACACGTGAAATTAATTTTTGTTGCATGTAAAGATTAATCCGAAATCGTTGTAAAGATTACACTTTGATTTTTTCTGTGTTGATTTCCTACTCTTTTAGAACTTCATTAAGATTACCTACATCCACCTTGCCGAAAGCTTTTTCCAGATCAATGAATGCACAGAAAACATTTCTTCCTACCAGGAAATTTTGTTCTAAAAACTGGAATGTTCGGAGATATAAACTTGGCATATCACGGAAAAGATTCATCTGTCAAAAAGTCACGAACTAGTAAGCAAGGTCTCGCATATGAGAGAAATTCATCGGATATTGATGTATTTTCGTAAATATAATCTGCGAACTTTGAGACAGAATTGATGAACCCAATGTGAAAATTCTAAAACGGTTCATCACTTTTTTTTACGTGAATAATTACAAAAATATTAAGAGTGATTGGGAAAAGATTCTCACAGCACTCACAAGCTTGCACGACAAATCTGGGAACTGGAAAGTAGGTTAGCCTGTACGTGGCCCGCACACACGCTCGCCCAAACGGGCGGTGCGTGCCTGCACTCGTATGTGTGCTTCGGGCTCGTCGGATGAGTGGCTGGAAGTTTTATAATACCTATTTTGTTTGGCCTCGATGGCTGCGCATGTTTAAGCACTCCTGGTTTATGTTTGGAAACTCTTGAGTAAGCAGTCTTTGAGGGTTCGAATTCTCTGAGTTGCGAATTTATAAATTAAGTTAAAATAAATCGCACCAATAAAATTTTTCTTTTTACATTCAAGTCTGAAATTTTCAGGAACTGTTCGTAGGAAATTCGAACTGTTCGTAAAAAACTTCAAAATTTATCAATATATTTTTCATAGAAATAAGGATGTAATGTTTCATTTTTTTATCTCATATCCGAGACCTGGCTACAAGTTCGTGACTTTTCACGTATGAATTTTTTTCGTGTTTGACACGTCAATATACAGGGTAGAGTAAGGAGGGGCAGCGCAAACCGCCTAGGCGCAAATTGACCATCGGCCCACGGTCGGGCCAACCGTCTTACGCTCGGTTCAACTTTGTGCGCCACTGGTCAGGCCAACCAGCTGCTAAATGATAAAGGTCAACCGCCTTTGACTTCTCAACGTCGGTCCGACATTTGCTCCCATATATGGGGCATAATTTCTCAAGTGTACCCACCTCGAAAATGAAAGTTGTCCGATCGGGCTAAAAATTGGCCCAATAGAAGTCCTATTAGATAGTACTCCCCACACAAAAAAAAAATTATTTTCGATTTTGATAATTATTTTCCAGAGTGGAGGGGGTACAATTTTTGGTTTTTTTAGGCAATGCCTTACTTTCAAATATTTGTAACTTTTTTCCTATTGCTTTAAAAAATATTTCACTTCAAATGTTTTTGATAGATTTTTTCACAAAATTTTTGGTGGTCTTAACGATTTTCAAAAAAAGTCCAAATTTGACACTAATTTTTGAAAATCAAAAATAAAATTGACTTTTTTTCAAATTTCGAAACTTTTTTTTCTTCAAAATAGTTTTAAAAAAAGCTGAGATTTTTTCCTATAAGACCCCTAATTTTCAGAGTGGCAAATCAATTCGTCTTTGAGTAATAGAACGATACGTAAACAAGATGCCATGATAGGGCGGCTGGCGCGCGATCTCCCCTATTGCGCTCACGCCGAGGATATTTGTGCAACACTTTCGAGCAAATTTTTTAAGTTAAGTAATATTATATGGTAATATGATGTGGCTTTCTGTTCGATTTTTTGGCTATAGTTTCAAAGTTGTTTTCTTAACAGACTTCTTTAGCGGTTTCTTTTTTTTTTTTTGTCATTCAAAAAGATATCGTGTTTCTCAGAGGAAGAAAACACTTTAAATTGAAGTTTTTTACATTGAGTGGGAATAAAAGTATAGTACTGTAATGTACCTGGTATCGTAACAACTTCGTCAAATCTGGCTGTTAGTAACTCGGTGGCTAAGGCATGATTTTCTTTGCTGATGAAAAAAACTTCGGTTTCCTTACAGTTACTCTTTGCCCACTGAAACAAAGCATGGGGAGTAGGGTGTCCTAAAGAAACGCAATATTCTTTTTTTTTGATGACGCACCTCCTAAACTTGTTCTTTTTGGTAAAAAAATGAATGCATATTTTTGTTTTCTTTTTAAAATGATTTTAAACCATGGTTCTGGGGCCTTAAAGTGTCCCGAAATGACTGAAATGACTCATTTTTGTTAATTTTCGTAAATATAATCATTGTTTGTCGGGGAATAAAACTGTTGGTACCATACGCTCAGGAAAAAAAGTTGAACCCATTAGACCAAAAATACTACCCCTTATATTAAGCTACTCTTCCCAGAGCTTAAAATATTATATTTATTATACCAAAATATTTTTCCCCAATTAATAATAATATATAACTACAAAGTTCATAATTCATTTAAGAACTAAAACAATTTCTTGATTCTTCCAAAAAACATCAATTTTACATAAAACATCAAGCTTACAGACGATAAGTGAGGTTTGTAAGATTTTCCCCTGATCATTTTTTTTATTGAATGTGTCTTTCTTTTCGAAGGATATTTTTATCACATGCAGGAAATTCTTCAATGTATCCTTGGATTCCCAGATAAAGTGCCTGCACCTGATTCTCATTTTTAGTCAGCGACCGGTTGAACGGTTGCATTAAAGCCACGGCTCTTTCTGCAGCGTCGTTGACAACTTTTAACGTACTAACGACGGCGAAAACCTCAATGTAGTGTTTGTTGATAACCCTGAGAGCAGGATCCGTGTTTAGGAATGACGAATTCCATTGCATAATGTCGAAAAATCGAAGTGCTTTTGAAGTAAAAAAATCTTCAATATCATTCTTCGCAAAATTTGTCAGATTTTGAACCAAAAGATGTTTTGCGGGTTCCTCTGAGCCTTCTCGCGTTTTAATCGCAGACACCATTGCCCTTTTCTGTTCGAGTGAAATTTTAGAATCAAAGAATGCCATGGTCACACGTTCCTCTGAAAGATACCACAAGTGTCCTTCAAACTTTTCACAAGCGACTTTTGATATTTGGGCATTGACGAACCTGTAACTCACCAATTTTTTAATTAACTGTAAGTCATTGTATGCCGCAGCAACCGGAAAAGGAGCTTCAAATCAAAATCGAATGTGAATCTTGATCACAAAAAGGCACAATTCTCTAATGGCTTCGGTTTCGATAGATGTTAACGTATATTGACTTCGAAACATCCAAATTTTGAGGCAATAAATGGCAGTTGCCATCCACCGCGCATGGTGTATTGGTCCTGGAGCCATAAAACGAATACCCTGAACTGGAACATCACCTAAAAAAATTATGGCGAGCTCAAGCAATTCGCGGTCATCATCACGGGGTTGATAATTTTCTTTTAACTGCGAATTTGCAAATTTAATTAGGTCTTCCTTTTCTGATCGCAGTTTCGTAAGTATTCGCTTGTCGTTTATACCAATTTCGAATCTTGTCTCATCGAAAGATTCCCACGCTTCACTTAACTTTTCAAATAATGGAGTCTCTGGTCCTATGCTGGACCAAGGATTCTTTGCATACACTTTCGAGCGTTATTTCAGGGATATGATGTCTGCGAGCAAAGTACAGCAAATCTTTTGAAAGCGCTGTTCCAAACATACATATTCCAGTATTAACGCTGCATGTATCGAAGCATAATCCAACTATATGGTCAACAAGATCCCATGATTCAACAAGCTCTGCCACAGCAGAAGCTTGAGCAAGTCCGGTAGCAGACTCCATCTGTGGCACACCCAAGATTTGAAATTCACCAGCGCTAGATACTAAAACAGGCAATCTTTCCACCTTTTTCTTTCCAGTCAATAATAAAACACGTTTTCCATCCCAGTTCAATTTTAATCTTTGTTCTAATTTAAAATTTTTCTTTAATTCAGAAGCATACTTCAATCGTTCTTCGTTTCTAACTTTTGCTATGGTGCTTTTACTTACATTCAAATCATCTAAAAACAATTTATGATCAAGTTTTCTTCAAAATATATTATGTATTAAACTATGTTTTAGAAAATTAGTATGTTAAGTTACCTGTGTTGTGCCCTGAACTCTCTGCTGTACTTGACACGACGTACATTGTCATCCTATTAGACAATTGAGTTCTGTCTAAAGTTCGACAAAGAGCTGGAGTGATTACTTCTATCTTTGGAAGTTTCTTTTGTATTTTCGGTTCCCAGTCAGGGTCCTAAACAAAAAATGATTTCTTTTCCCAAAACCATTGAAAAAGTCAATGTTTTTCATATTCAAACTGATAATTACTAACCTTTCTATTGATCTCATAATTTTCTTTATCGTCGTACATTCCTTCATCATCACTGTAGTTTTCAAATGACATCGAAGAAATTGATGAATGTGCGGAATGAGGAAAGGATATATCAGAAGATACCTTGCACTTCACGACTTTCTTTACACTTTCTATCGAGCTATCATTCACCTCCTCTATAACTCCATTACGACCCTTTTCTTTTTGTGAAATAAAAAATGTCCTCGTTTTTTTCAGCCTAATCCGTGCAAGAGCGTCACCGTGAGCTATGTCGAACAGGTTATCCAAATTATCACGGAAGTTCGTTCTTTTTCCTTGGAAAGCACTTCAACTTCGCTCGCTTTTCTTGTTAGGGTCTTTCCACGTTTTATGTAGTTCAATCAATTTTTTAACACATAGAGGTTTCTCTCGCACAGGAATTTTCGCCTTGTCCCAGAACACTATTGCTTGAGCGACAACACATCTAGATATCGACTTCAATTATTTAGAATACATGGATGTTTTATTGCTTATTTAACATTGTTTCGCACAAACTATACTTACGTTGCACTTTCACGTATTGTTTTTCCTAAAGATAGATGGTACTGAACCATGCTTAGAACATCTTCATTTGAGGGTAGCTTTTGTCCCTCATGATTCTCTCTTGAGGATATTTTAATTTTATTTTCATCAGGATCGCTCATTTTTATGGTTAACTTAATAGATTTCTCGAAATACTGTCAGCTAAAAATAAGTGCTAATCGCATATTCAATAAACATTTAACTTCAGGTACGATTCGCAATTTTCTTACTTCTCAAATGAAAGTTAAGTTTAAAAACGATATATTTCAAGTGATTAAAAAAATGCTGTACTTTAATTTAATTTCGTCAGTTCAGCATGTTATTAAAGTTAAGAAGGATCCTCTTTTTATTATAAGGGTATATTTTCCGTAAAAAAAATGTGTCGTTTTCCTGTATCTTGTTAAGTCATTTGCGTACCAAGAAATCCAATGAATAACGCATACATTCTTTAAAATTCAAAATATAACATTTTAACCCCTATAAAGTGTAGTTTTTGAAGCCAAGAGGTAGTATTTTTGGGCCAATTGAGTCAACTTTTTTTTCTGAGCATATGGTACCAACAGTTGCATTTTTCTTGGCAAACAGTTATTATATTTACAAAAATCAATAATAATTAATCATTTTAATCATTTTGGGCCACTTTAAGACCCCAGGACTACGGTTTAAAATTATTTTGAAAAGAAAAGAAAAATATGCATGTATTTTTTCACCAAATAGAACAACTTTTGGGGGTGCGTCATGAAAAAGAAGAACATTGTGTTTTTTTAGGACACCCTACTCATCATGCGACATCCCAGCTCCAGCGAGAAGAGAAAGCGCAAACCCAAATTAGACTTGTATTCACAAGAACCACAAACATTAGGAGAAACGCATGAATAATTGAACCCAAAGGCGACTTTAGCAAAAACAGAACAAACAGCAAGAATAAATTAATAACAGTACTTTTTAAACAAAAATTCCTAATACACATTTTTTTCAAATATTTTAAATTATATTAAAAATTTTATTATATTAAAAATCCAGAAATTAAAATAATAAACATTGTTTTTTGAAAGAAGCGCTTTCACGATTTTTTTTTAATTGCATATCAAAAGTATTCGCCCATTGAAATTCTGCAAAGAAAAGTTTAGTAATATTATATTTTAATAACCTTTTCCACTGCAAGATTATATAACACTTTGTCGATTCAACCTTCATAATTTTACCAAATTTTTGCAGAACTGTTTTGACTAATATTTCATTTTTAACAGTCCCTGAGTAAAAAAAGATTTTCATTTGAATTTTGCTGTTGAAATAGTCCCGCAACTGTATAGCTTGTGATTTACACAGCATCTTGACATCTACGATGCCCCTACTCCCTCTATATCGTGATAAAACTACCCTTCCAATTGATGAATTAATGTTTTGCATTCGATGCTTAATTATTCTAATGCGGTTGGTTCTGTTTATCCTTTCAAGGTCATTGTTCGATCATTTGATAAGCCCAAAAGAGTACGTAAGGACAGTGATGACACGTGTTGATAGCCCTGATTTTGTTGGCCGCGTTGACAGAAATTTTCAGAATCCATCCGAGTCTTATAAGGGGGCAGTCATTAGGCTTTTCTTAACCATCGTATTCTGAATACCATTAGACTTAAGACAACCCACATATTTATATCACTTACCACCAGTGATCGCCTTGATATGATCCTTATTCTCGTCCCCCAACTCTGCGGTTCCTAATTCTCTTCTGATGAAATGCAATGTTCTGCATTTATATAGTCCATACTCTATGTGGATCTTATTGGAATAATTATATAAATAAATTTAGGTCATCCATGTGCATAAGATGGTTCAGTTGTTGACCATCCTCGTTAGGGGTAATTCACAAAATACGTGATACGTTCAGGGGGGGGGGGTCTTTCAAAGTGTTCTTCTTCTTGTTGATAACAATGGGATTTTATGAATGGCCCCTTATCATGCATTCTGAACCTAAGAGACGTGCTATTCAGTGTTTTGCTCAATGGATACAATACTAAACAGAACTATAAAGCACTGAAGGAGCCTCCTTAAAAGATATTTATCGTAATTCCATTAATCTAGTTATCCTTAGTTGTTCATGGCCACAATACTTTATTATTGTTCTCCAAAGGATAATCGCACGATCATAAAAATCGATGATGCGTGGGCAGAACTTGTAAGCCTTTAAACCTTCTATCAAAAAGCTATGTAATAAATTTAAAGCCTTTTCGGGTTTGAATCGTGTGCAAAACTACGAAACTGGCCGACGTTTCGTGAACATTGCAGTTCACTTCTTCAGGGCTGACCTGAAACTCAAGTTTCAGGTTATGTTGTTCTTATGTAGATTCTCTACGATGCCTATGATTGGACAGAGCGCCCCATTGTGGGAACTGTTCGAACTTGATTGGTCAATCAATTTATTTTTAAAAAATCCGGGAGGACGGAAAGTCAAATCGGATTGGTACTATATCCATTGTCCCTATTGATGTTATTAGGGTGTTTTAAGATTTCGATTGCTTCTCTATGTTTTCTTGGGAAAAAATTGTACATTGTTGCGATGACGGTTGTTTTGTCAAATAAAATGCTATGTCCTGTTTCAATATGATGTTCAGATAGTGCTGATTGCGTGAAATGTTTTAGCCTGACTTTACTCTCATGTTCCTTTACACGTTGGCTTACCGCCCTTCCGGTTTCTCCAATATAGACTTTGCCACAAGAAAAAGAAATTTTATATACTCCCTCTCTCTTTATTTAGTGAGTTGTGTTGACTTGTTCTTTTGAGTGTATTTTCTTATTGCTTTCACAATTTGTTTGTTTGTGCAATCGTTTCGTATTAGGATTTGCTGAACCTTTTGTAATTCCTTTTGTAAGTTATCTTTATCTGTTATGGAGACAGCTCTGTATATAAGGAAATTGATGACCGATTGCTTTTGAGATGGGTGGTGGTGGGAGGAGGCATGTAAGTATCTGTTTGTATGTGTGGATTTTCTGTAAATTTCGTGTACTTATGTGTTATCTGATCTTTTGTAAACTAGTACGTCCAAGAAAAGCAATTTTCCGTTTTGTTCAATTTTCATGGTGAACTGGATATTAGGGTGTAAATGATTGATGAATTCGATGAACTTGTTTAGTTCATCTGGTCCATGTCTCCAGATGACAAAAGTGTCGTCAACGTAACGGCACAAAAATTTCGGTTTAAGCTTGGATTTGTTAAAGATTTTAGTTTCTAGATTAGTAGGTAATAATTGAGCTATTGTTTAGCTGTCAATTTTAGAGTCTTTTAGGAGGGTTTTTGTTTTGCTGACTATTTTTTTTGTGGGGTCTTTTTTAAGTTTTTCTTATGTATCGTCAGTTAGAATGTCCATGATTTTCTTTTTATAGTCCTCTCTATTCATTATTACTGTTGTGTTGCCTTTGTCTGCGGGTAATATTATCATATCTTTATTCTGGTTGAGTTCTTTAATTGCTGCTTTTTCTTGTTTTGTTAAGTTTGAGGAGGGAAGTTGGGCTTG
>JAABKJ010011264.1:0-10782 GCA_011634705.1 Andricus grossulariae
ATCAACGGCCAATATTATTCAGAGCTTTTGGACAGATTCGATATTGATTTGAAGCAAAAACGACCACATTTGTCGAAGAAAAAAGTGCTATTCCATCAGAACAATGCACCAGAGCACACGTGTGTAGTCACGATGGCAAAATTCCATGAATTGGGCTACTAACTGCTACCTCGTCCAGCATATTCTCCAGATTTAGCTCCCTGCGACTTGAGAAAACCTATTTTTTGGAAGGAATAAAAAAATATTAAAAACGCTGGACTAAATGTATCCAAATTCTTAAATTTCACTAATTCGTTAGTGATCGCGCTAGGTTACTAATGAATTAGTAAAGCGAACCATGTTTACTAATTTAAATTATAAAAAATCATACTAATTTATCAGTAAAATACTTAATATTTTAAAATCAAAAACTGAAAATATTACTATTTTGCTAGTGAACCATACATTCACTAATTTAACTGGTGAAATTTTCACTAATTCAGATTTAGAGAGAGCCATTTTTTAAAATTAAAATTAATTTTAAATCGTTTCAATTAATTATAATTTTAGTAAATTAAAAATTTGGTGTCAAAAATGTTTGTCCAAAAAATGTCGTAACAAATTTATTTTGTCAAACATTTTTTTTCAAATTTTTTTCTTCCAAAAATCGTTTGAAAGAATTTTTTTCTGAGCAATTTTGTGGCATAATTTTTTCCAAACAAATTTTTGCAGACATTTTTTTGTATGAAATAGTTTTTCCAAAACAATTTCTTTAGAAAATTTGAACATATTTTGTTTTCAGATTCTGTGAAGACTTAAATAAACGTCTCAATAGTCTCAATAATTATTTTAGTAAATTAAAAATTTGTTCGCCAAAAGTTTCTTTCCTAAAAGTTGTGCAACAAATTTATTTTGTCCAAAATGGTATTTTTTCAAAACATTATTTTCAATAACTTTTTTGGAAAATGTTTGCCCAAAAAAATTGTTTCACAAAATTTATTTTTCAATACTGTTTTGCACAATTTTTCTGAAACAAGTTTTTTTAACGATATTTCTTTGTATGATATTGTTTTTCCAAAACAATGTTATTACAAAATTTGAAAATTTTTGGTTTTCAGATTCTGGTAAGACTTTAATTAACATATCAATAGTCTACGAAACACTTCCTGTAGATACTCAGGGCCTAATTTGACTAATTCGTCTTCCCATTGACAACGAGTCGATAATGAATTGCATTATACAGAAATAATTTATATTTGGTCCACTTTTGGATTGCAGCAAGGTATTCAAGTTGACAGACATAATTATTCAAAGATTATTTCATTCTGTAATAATATTCTCTTTCACTAATGCTGGCATTCAAACTACAAATTTTTTTGGTTTGAACAAATTTTTGCGGCTTATAAGTATCCACTCTTACAACAATACTGGAAACTTGCTGGTTTTCTGAAACATTCAAGTTCTCCTTGACTTTCTACTTCTTTCAATCTAAACATCATGTCTAGATACATACATGCATGCAGTTAACATTTTGTTTTATTAAATAATCAAATTCATTGCCTGTAAAATAAGGAGTAATGATGTAAAAACGAGTTATTTTCTTGAAGTATAACATGTAAGACGATGAGTGTCGCAAGATGAAAGTTTAACTAAATTAAAGTATTCTAAACGTCAAGATTGTATTAAAAAGTTCGAGTTGCTTAAAAATAGAGATTTAGCTTCACAATGTAAAATTAGAGAATTTAGACCAAAAAATTGTATTAAGAATTTATCGAATGTTGAGATTCCAAATGAAGTAGCGGAAACTTTAGCTTTAGGTAATAATTTTGGTGTTCTCCCATCTAGTAATAATAATTTATTTAGTTTTTGCCTCTATAGTCAGAACAAGACTTGTTTTAACATTTTTATATAATAAATCATTATTGAGATTATTTTCAATGGTTTTATTATAGTCATCTCTATTAGCTGCAATTGTTTTATTAACTTCATCAGCCCTTGAAAAAAGCAAATCTTTATGTTCATTTTGAAATTTACCTAGAAGTTTAGCTTGTTTTTCAACATTTTTAAATTTGTTTATTTTTGAATGATTTGAAATTATATTTGTCATAATTTTCCTAACAGACAACTTTTTATCTTCAGACTGAAAACCTTTAATGCATCCTTCTACACTAGCAAACAATATTATTCACTTGAATTCTATTAACATCAAACGGAACACCAGAATTATTACCTAAAGCTAAGGTTTCCGCTACTTCATTTGGAATCTCAACATTCGATAAATTTTTAATACCATTTTTTGGTCTAAATGCTCTAATTTTACATTGTGAAGCTAAATTTCTATTTTTATGCAACTCAAGCTTTTTAATACAAATTTGACGTTTAGAATACTTTAATTTAGTTAAACTATGATCTTACGACACTCATCGTCTTACATGTTATACTCCGAGAAAATAACTCGTTTTTACATGCTTTACTCCGTAATTTTACAGGTAATTGTTTAAACCCTTCGTTTTTATATTTATATATACATATCTTTTTTGTCTATAGAATTGTACAATTATATACATATGTATATTTAATTTTAATTTAGGTATGCTTGAAAAAGACACACAGTAGTGTTGAAACGTACTTAGCATGAATTTGATTACTCAATAAAACAAAATGTCAACTGTCATGTGGAAACAGGCACAATTCTGGGAAAATAAACCAATCCGTTTTTTATCATTACCTTCATCATTATGAAAAACGTTTGCGCAAGATACTGCACGTCTTGCATGTAAGGTAAAACAGAAGAATACAAAAATATATATTGTAACCAGCGGGTTACAGCTAAGAGCCTTACCGTAGGCAAAACTCCTCACGCGTTAGGAAATATCACAGAAAGTTGAATCTCTGAGGAGCAATAGTAGAGCGCAGAATCCTGGGCCTCCCACTTAAACACTCTCGTGAATAATGGAAGGGAGAACTGGAGCGCGGCCCATAAAAATAGCCGCGCGGCCTGAAAACGGCAGTTGGGTGTGTTGCGTGGCTTACGCAACAAGTCTCAGGGGGAACCTTGAGGAAAGACGAAGATACTCTCTCTTCGTACTGGTCTCACAACTCTCTTTTAGATTTTGGGAAATATTAAGTCCTTAGAAATATTCTAAGACCGTAAACTTTCTTGCTTAAAAAAAAGATCCTCTAAAGGCGGACAGAAGCCTAAACTTCTGAAACCGGTTTGTAAGAGGCTTCCCTTTTTGAGCTTCTTGAGCGTGCCACTCAACACCACGACATCTCTTTCTACGGGAAGATCTCTCTTGAGCTTCAAAGAGCGAATATTTGAAGGGCGAATTTCCTAAATTATTGCAGAGTAGAACTCTGAAGAAAAATTGAGATGCCTGGAAAGGTTTTTAGAGATAGAAAAATTAAAAATGAAATCTTGCCGATAATTTCAGACTTGCTGCGAGAAATATTGTCGATAACTGGCAATATCCAGATTTTCACTCTCTGAGTTATTTCTATTTTCCTACCTTCCCTACCCAGGTAGTTTTTGCGCACCTGTAGTACGAGAGCGATTCGACTCAGATTTTTCTCGTAAGCGAGTGGATACAAAAGAAGTGTCTCAGGGACCACTCTTTACCTGATCGATTCTTTTATGACGATCATTAGTATTAAGCATTGTGTACCAAATTGAGTTTTTTCTCTAAAGATAATCGGTAGTACCTATCTTATGCTAATACAATTTTTGTCGTAGGCACCTGTTTTGAAAATTACTAAGGTTTAAAGGCGATTGCCCATGATAGAAATATAAAAAGTTTTAAATATAAGTTCGAATAGAAAGTAGAGTATTACGATACGTGTACCCTCATGTTAAAGGGAAGATCAATACAATAGAGAGAGAGAGAGAGATAAAAACATCAGATTTAGGTGTATAAAATAAAAGATTAGATTTGTTTTACGCCCCAGAGCGATTTATTTTGTAAGTGTAGCCAAGAGCTTTGAATAAAAAGACACGTGTTACCGTTAAAGGTATTTTTCTTTATTTTATCTGAAATTTAGTTCTTGATTTCAGTTAGATGACAGGGATCATACTCTAAAAATAGTTCAGACTAGGTCGTATTGAATAAACGCCTATATCGGCAAATGAAATCTTATTTCTTCTCCATGCGTAACTCCTCTTTTCACTAAAATTATTTAAACAATTCAAAAATTCTTTGAATTGAATTTACATAACGATTTTACTATGAATGTAATGAAGCAATATGCATATACGTGCAGTAGATTTCATATACCATCATCTTGAAAAATTAATAATATAACATCATCTAGTAGAATTTATATAAACTCTTATTTATCATCAAAGTGTTGCGTATGAGTGGAATTTTCTTTAAAATGCACTGTGAAGGTCTAAACTGAATCGTGAGTACAGCTGGTTCTAGGTTAGGTGTGTTAATTATTTGCTTACTTGAACTCTTCCACTGAAGACCCAGTGCAATGTATCTTTAGCTACCGAAAAATATTACGCTTCACCATTTTGAATTGGGAATCATAGCCAACATTATTTCTGATTTGTTGAAAGTGAAATTACATGAAAAATAAATTAAATATGCAGCCTCTTTAATCAATATTTCATACACCCTGTTTCTAGATTGAATATATCCATGTCTATCGGACTTTGAACGCAAAGCGCTTGTGTCGCGTTGAGAATATCTACCACAAAGTGTACAAGGCGTTCAGCTTGTAATCTGCAAGTATACCGCATAAAGATGAATACAGACAGTGGGATCTAAAGAAGAGGTCTCACCGAAAGCGTGACTCGAGTATTCAGAGTGCAAAAAATTGATGTCAGAGTGCGAAACGCGATATAATAACCTATTCACACCCCGAATCCGAACTGCATACATCCCCCGTTCCATTATCGTCTTCGTCCTCAGATTCACCAGAATCCGAAGAAGTCGCACGCAGAACATCTTCAACAGTCAAGGGTGTTGGTTCTCCTTTGAAACAAAGCGGTCGTAATCGGTCATTATCCAATTCCCAGCCATATATTGTTGGATCGTGAAATGCACACGTGTCAAGCTTTGCATTATTCCACATGGAAGCAACGTGAATCGTTCTCAAGATTTTTTGTCGCAGTGACTTCTAGCAAGGGGGAATGAAACTAGAGTCGAAAGTTTTGGCTTTTTTTCACAAAGTGCTCGGCATCTTTCTTACTAGAGTACAATTAGTCAGAAATTTCGACCCTTGCAATATTCACACACTTGCAGTTCTTCACGTTGTATATAAGGGAAGCAAACTCTTGCAACGCGTTCATCCTTTCCTCGTTGTGGCGATACAAGAAGTTATGGAGTGACGCAAAGACACAGATTTGATCCCAACTTTCCAGCTAAGCCCGTACAGTTTACGGATTCCATTTCGTTTCTTTTTGAAGAAACGGTAGCCATCCAGATTTCCAAGTTGGGAAATTTGTGCATATTGCCCAATAAAATCACTAACACCTCCGTATCATTAGCTTTTACTATTACTTTGTGATATGCAGTAGTCGACCTCGCAATCGCATCGACATGGTAAATGATACGTGTGTCTGCTTCCTCGATTATTATCAACAATATTGGTGAGTCACTTCCCCAATGTTCCGAGAGGTAAGACATCTATCGATCTGGTCTGCTTCGGTCCAGCAATACAGTACTCTGTATCTTGCTCATCGGAGTTTTGGCGTTCACAGTCTTTGACAGATGAAGGAAAATATCGATCGAAAACTAAATGAATTGCCGACGCACTGGTTTTGCAGATTTTCATTAGGATCGATTCCGATATTTTTTCAAATGTTTGAGAGACATGTGCACCTACAAGATGCGACAGGCAAAAGCCATCGATAATATCCACGTCGACATTAGAAGGCAGGGAGGCCGTAATCTACGCTTTCAGTACTTTCGCAAGGGCAGACTTATCAGTTTTGTGCATGTCACCATTATACTGACAGAGGGCTGGTGGTGCAGGCGCAAGTGGATACTGAAATCACACTGACATGTCAACTTTATTTTCAATCGCGATTCCCAATAAGCGACCGAAAATATCCCGTTTTATCTTGATTAATGCCTGTTTACTCTTGTCGTAGCTTTGCTGAGCTCTTCCTTTGCATTCGGAAGCAAAATTGAAAATTTTGTTCCGCTTGATGGGCTGCTTGAAACGAGTTGGGATCTAGTTTCGAGACAAATGCTTGAATGTTTTGCCTTAAACACTGAACAATGTCTTGCACTGCCTTCCTATCATTTTTAATTCTTTTTTGAGGCAGATCGTACGAAATGTCGTCCTTTCTCGAAATTCCAGTATCTTCCAGCAAACTTGGAAACTATCATAGTTCGCACACTGTGACTTAGACACCAACGTTGTCTAGTTGATATGGAACTCGTAAAGTGGCTGACACCTGTTAGAGAATTAGCAGCATTTGCATTAATAGTTGTTTCGACAACATAATCGACAGCTGATCGCGCCAAGGTGCCCTTCGTTCGTTCCACACCAAATGCGCCCCTTCGAAACTCACTCAACAAACCGGAATCGTTTTCTTCCAACTTTAATAAGTTTCAAACTTATTTCACGGTCCACCTTGCGTAATTCGGCTGATTGAACACGAAAAATAAATTTGTTATTTCAAACATGGAGTCTACGAAGAGTTCAAAATCACTCGCCAGCAGTTCTTCCGTGACCACCTTCTGCAGTTACGGAACAGAATTATTCGTATTGATTGAAGACATCCTGCATGAGGGGGAATAAGTTCAAGGGTTCTTGAGGCTCAGGCGAATCTTTTATTGCGGCTTTTAAATCATCCACCAAAATATCCTGACAGATTGCATGCTCTGCCATAAATCTTTCAAAATGAAAAGTCTGTAATGCCACAGAGATTTGTGGGTGAATTCTTTTACATCGATTGAAATGTTTGCTGTGTCTGAAAGAATTCACTGAACCTCCAGCTAGTACTCCCGATTGAATAAAAATGTCTACTATGCCGCAAGAATCAATAAATTTCCCCATTGCTTTGAAATTTGCGAGCTGCGAATTAAATGCACCTAAATTAATGAAGACATTCTCGAATCTGGGAGCTTCAGCCTCTTGAATTTCCATAGCCATTTTGGCGATGGCCAAATCGTACGTCATAATGATTTCAGACTGCCTACATTCCTTTGCAATTTCTGAAGCTTGCTCTAAAGTTTCATTTACCACGGAACCGGAAGCAGGCAACTGATTGATCTGAGGCAGATACTGTAAGGTCTGCATTTAACGACGGTCAATTGTCACCTGAGAATTAAAGCCTATCCACATGGGTGTGTGGGCTACCTGTGATTGGGACATTTTCCACAGTTTGTCATTGGTTGCAGCTCTTTCGCGTGCTACTCGACACTTCTTCAAAGCCTCAGTGACAGTTTCATATGTTGACAGCGACGTAGTTGCAGTGGGCCTTTTAAAGTAGGGTCCTATATCGCGTGAAACCTCGTCGAATTTTCGTTGCGGAATCGTCTGTGCTGGCTGCGCTTTCTGACTGTTCACGCAGCGGGAACGCTTTCTGAATCTTCAGATATCAGATCGCTTGCGGCAACTTTTTCTGTAGTTCCAGAGTGTTCATACGGTGGGTCGTTTGCGGGAGAGCTTTCTGAATCTTTAGACATCAGATCGCTTGCGGCAACTCTTTCTGTAGTTCCAGACAGCACATCAACATTGGCACCCCTTTCGGAATTTTCAGGAAACTAATTGCATGCCGCAATGCTTTCTGAGATTTCAAAAAGCGAATCACGTGCGGCATTGCTTCCTGAATTTTCACAAAGCGGCTGGACAGCGACGACAGTTCCTGAATTTTCTAGACGTGAATTTATCTTTGGAGGAAATTGATAAATGTGTCCCACCGTATCGTGCAACGTGTCTTTCCCGTTGGCAGTGCCTACGAAGCAATCGCAGTTGTCGAAACCAAGGTGCGTACTGAGTCCCTCATGAGTAGATATACCGGCGGGAATCAACTTATTATCCTCGTAAGCCGTGAACGTCATTTCCGTCTTCAATTCTTCACCAAGATTATACCCAAATGCGTGAAAGTACCTATTTAGTATTGTCACTGTCTTCCTACCCAATGACATTTTTGAATTTTCCACCAAGTGCATGAATTTTCACCCGCAATAGATGAATTGTCAATGGGAATAATATAATTTTTGGTTCGAAACAGACGAATTTTGAACAAAATAACTGAATCCTCAAGCACTTCCAATTAATATTCCAGCAAAACAGTTGATTTTCCAACCCCAATAAATAATTTTTTTCAACAAAAGAGACCAATTTTGAAAATATTAACTTGAGTTTTGAAACAAGAAAGAAAAAACTTCTCACTCAATTTCTACGAAAGAGTTGTATTTTCGAATGGTAAATAGAAATTTTCAACCAAAAAGTTACTTTTCAACAAATTGAGGGATTACAATTTTCAGCAAACTCCTCTTTTTTGGAACGAAAAGAGATGATAATAAAACTGTAAGAAAATTGAATACGGTGACGGATTAACAGTGAGTAAGGAAACAATACATTCGGCGACTGCAGTCAAGGTGAAGATCGTACCTGAGTCGTCACTCAATGTATCCGTTTGTGTAGGAATGGAACATTGCCAACAGATCTTGCTACAGATATGGATTACGGGCCAGGTAAATTGATAAAGGAAAGTTGTGCTCAAGGCCTCAGGTAAGCATAAAGGTTCCGAAAAGAAGCAGGTATACAGTGTAGCACTAATATAACTGCAGCGAAATAAAGCTGTGCTGTGCCATCATGGACAGAAGTATAAGATTTCCGTGTTTGTTAATAATAAATCTTACAGATCTTCGCCCAAGGACTACAAGAAGGATCATATACAATACCGTCTTGGAATATTAGCAGCGAGATACTTCTAAATGAAGAAATTATGGAATTGCGAATTGGCATAACACGGAAGAGAATAGTGTAGGTAGGCAACATCAGTATAATTAACGTTCAAGCGACTCACAAAAGAGTTGAATTTCAAACAAAAAGGTAAATTTTCAGCCGAATGCTTGAATTGCCTATCATTTGGAAACCAAAAAGACGAATTTAGGACAAAGAAGATATATTTAAAAAAAAAAGTTAAATTTCAACCAAATTTGGGCTTTCTACGAAAATAGTTGACTTTTCAACCAAAATAAATTACATTTTTGTACCAAAAGTGACAACTTTTGAAATGATAAAGCCGAATTATTAACCAAATTAGATGAATTCTCGAAGAAAAATATAATAGCTGCTACTATTTCAACCACAAAATGGAAATCAATCCTGGTTGCACGCATGCAAGAGACAAATTTTAAAGAAAATAGGTAAATCCTCAACCAAAAGATATTCATTTACTACCCATAACTGACCCATAAATGAAACGCTATTTTTTGTAAAAGCTTTTTTTTATTCGGTTCAAAATTTAATTATTGTGATGAAAATTCATTTAATATTTGGTTGAATCTCAACTGTTACATGCATCGTTGAGAATTAATTTTTTGTTGTTGTTAAAAAGTCTATTATTTGACATAATGTGGAACTACTTTGTAAAAAGATTTTTTTTTATGAAGGATTTATAATTATAATTAAAAATTCAACTATTGGCTTTGAAATGAAATTTTATGTTACAAATTGGACTGTTTTGTAAACAGTTAATCTTTTTGACTTGAAAATTCAACAATTTGGTAGAAAATTAAACTTTATGTTCCAAAAATCACATTTTCGAGTTGAGAATTCAAGTTTCTTGTAGATAATTTGTCTTTTTGACTTTCAGGTTCAATAATTTTGTTGAAAAACCATGCAAATATTTGGTTAAAAATTCGTCTTTTTTGGTAGACAATTAATCTCCTTGGTCAAAAAATGGAAGTTATTTGCTTTTATCGCAGTTTTTATCTCAAAATGTAACTACTTTTTTTTTGAAACTTCATACTGTACATTGTATAAGTTAAACAGGAAACTACTTGATAGAAAATTCATGTATTTTTCTGAAAAGTTGTCATGGACTTTTGACGTGACTATTTACGCGTGGTTTATGACTTACTGTTTTTATTTAATTGTTAAAGATCGTTTCAGTCAATATCACACAAGAGAGTTCAATAATTTACAAAGTACGTCACTTCATGCTATAGAAGCCATTGTTAATTGACAACAATTTTTAAACTACCAAGAATAGACCAAGGAATAAAAAAAAATAGAAGGCTATAATTCTCCAATCTTACCACGTTACCCGCGATCGAAACCCAATTAAAATTAAAAAAAAAATACACAATCAAAATTTCGATCACGTGCCTTTATTTGAGGTTATGGGCCGGAAGGGCTCGTAACCTCCATTTTTAAGACCTGATACGGCACAATGCTCCCACGTTAAGAAATTTCGAAGTCGTTAATATACTTGAAGATTAACGGCGCGATAAAATAATATTAAATAGACACCAAAAGAAATGACCTAAAATTTAGAAAAATAAAGGGAAAGAAAAAACCCGCACAGAGAGCACTTAGTGAGGCAAATCACTTTATCGGTATTTCCAAGTCAAGAATCAATTTAGCCATTTCCAATATCCGAAATGCCACCCAAGTGATTTGCCAAAATTAAACAAACTCATACCTTCAAACTAGACACATATTGTGCTTTCGAAAAATCCATTTTTAGTTCTATTTAGTTAAATAAGCCGGTATAATTGATAAAATAATTGAAAATACAATTTTATATATCCTTATAGCGAATTCGGTTATCCTGCACTGGTGCACGCCAGAGCACTCCGACCTGCTCCTTCTTACTTCTTCTCATGTTCT
>JAABKJ010011266.1:0-10782 GCA_011634705.1 Andricus grossulariae
GAATGTTCTGGAAGCTTAGCACGGACATGAACCACTTTTCTAGAAAAATTTAGCACGGACACGAACCACTACAGCTATAATATTCTTGATGTCGGTAAGGTAGGAATCTTGAGTTAGAATTGGCCCTATACATCTAGTCATACCTACACAAAACACATCACACTTCATCGGGTACCTATATGTTGCCTTCGAGGCGACCTCTAGGGTGCCGATTAAGGGTGCATGTATCATCACCCGCACACATACTTGTGCTCATCACGCTTCGTCGGGGATCTACAGGTTGCCTTCGAGAGGACCTCTAGGGTGCCGATAAGGGTCCATGTGTCCTCACCCACACACCTACACCATACGCATCACACTTAATCGGAGACCTATAGGTTGCCTTCGAGGGGGACCTCTATGTTGTCGATTGAGGGCGGAGGTGTCATCCTTCACACACTCACATAATATACAACACGCGTCGTCGGGGACCTACAGGTTGCCTCCAAGGGGACCTTTAGGGTGCCACGGCGCGCACCGTTCTTTTTATTTTATTTTTTTATTTCAGGTCTTAGTATGGCCTTTTCGCATTTCGCTGGTCGGTTTAATTTCAGGTGATCCTCCCTCTTAGAAAATTTCTCATGGATGGTGTGAGCTCGCCAAGGGGAAGAAAGAACAGACCCAACTTCAGAAGACGTGCCCGTAACCGCCAAATCAAGGAGTGCCACCGCACTAGGACCCCTACTGACGTAAGCGATCCTCTTGGATCGGGTGTCAGTGTCCGCGAGGCTATAGCGCCTAGCGATTCCGAAGACAGTGACTTAGTGATACGAAAACTCTCCAAAAACAGCGAGCTCCTCCACACAGGACTACCCCCGGGACTCCCGCGAAGCGCGGAACACGTCAGCCCTCCCTCTAGACCACCTGTCACTCTTATTGCCATAGAAAGTGGATCATCAAGAAGCCACACCCACTTCCCCCCTCCGGGCTTACTACCGGTGTCCGCTGATTACCAAAGCCGATTTACGGATGATCCTTCCGCGAGACGCGTCCTTACGAACTTCACGCAGTGTAGTGTGTCATCTTGTCCCTGCTATGCTCCCCCCCCCCGCCTTTTGGAGCCCCCTCACCTCGACAAGTGTACCCTTCTTCAAGTTTTATTCCCTTATTGAATGACCCTATGACAGAAGACTCTTTAACTGCATCATCTGGCAAGACTAGGACTTATGGTTCCCGAGGGACCACCCCGGACCCGAAAGAATAGACCTAATAAACGCCGGCGCCAGAGGCAAAAATATCGCGAGTCCCTGGGTTGTCGGGCGGAGACCTCCAACGAATACGATACATCGCTTGCTGGTTTCGGCTCCAACACCTCAAAATTGGATACCGAACTCATCAATCTTGAACTCGGTCACGCGAGTGACGACGCGAGCCTATACGGACCCGAAATCCGCCTACCCACCAGTCCGACGTTGGGTGTGGACCTGGACCCCCCCCCCCCGATAGACCCATACAGGCAGGCATTGACTCATTCGAAGAGCTCGCTGTCTATCTGCTGGAGAACACCGATCCAGCATCATCAAAAATCGTTCAAGCCCCTCGCGAACACGCGAATCCCCCTTCGCAGATCGTAGCGCGGCAATCACCGACAGTCGAGGCTTACGATCCTGAACACCCCGGGCTGTATGAGTTTTCCTCACGAGCTACCCAAGCGGAGCACAATTCTGAGGATACGGACTCCGATGACATTCTTGCTCTCAGCGCGTCTCCTAATCGCTTCTCTCCAGAGAAACGCACCCCCAGCACAGGGCAAACCCCGGAATCCCCAATCGCATCCGCGCCACAAAGCGGTGGTTCCAGCACAGAAAACAACCCAGGTTCCACCGTCCGACTCTCCCTAAAAAAGAGGGTTCCACGTATAACTCAGAACATTTCTCATGGCCCCAGGGTAAATATAGTGCGGACCGTCAGCAACAGCTCTTTAGTGAAGTCCCCAGAGGCCGAGAAATTGTAGGAAAAATGTTTTAGAGATGGCGCCCTGACGATCCGTCGCAGACCGCTAGTTCAAGACGAAGGGTTGAGCGCACCCTCACATCAAGTTATTTCTTCACGACTCCATGCCCTTCCAGCCATCCCCAGAAATCATCGGTCAACACCCCAGATCCGATCCGTGGTAACGCGTCTTCTGGGCACGGACAGAATAACGCCTCTCGAATCAGAAAGCAAAAGAAGGAGAAGCTAAAAGGAAGAGACTCCCGTACGTGGAGTCGTTTCTCGCAACTCGCAGTCTAGAGCGGTCCATTTTAGGACCCCCAAAACATCGGCCCTTCTCAGGGCCACCAAAACATTCAAAGGAAGGATTGAAATTCTGTGTTCGACATGAATTTTCTTGGTTCTTAAATCGTTCCCTCGCTTCCGATCCTCAATTCTTAACATAAAATTGTACGTATCATACCCCCCCCCCACCGTTCGCCCACCAAGTGAAAGAATCAACGAAAGGGTTCCGTTCGGTGAGTGCAATTTTAGTTATTTATAAAATATTTTAAAATTAAATGAAAATTAAATATTTAAATTTAAACTGCCATTTATTGAAAGTCTCCGGCTTGTAATCTTTTTGACTTTATAATTAAATTTAAGAAACAAATATTTTTCTTTGCTTCTCTTCCGTTTTGGTAATATTTTTTCAATTAAAACGTTGGTGTACATCTTTTATCTTCGCTTATTATCTCGGAATGAACTGCCAAGCACAGACATAGCTAAAGTGTAAAATGCTTTTATTCTGAGACCTCTGACGATTTTGTTGTTGTTAACTTCATTTAATTTAATTAATTCAATACAAACTTCTGGAGAGACATACAGACAATCCCTTGACAATCCTGAGGATTTTCACCCATTATAGCATCCGACAAATAGTAAAATCCAACAGTCCTATCAAAACCAGTTTTGGAGAGGAACCTATTCGGAAACCTACCCCTGTTTCCCGAAATCTGTTTGCTCAACCAGTTCAAAGGATTAATAAATGCGAAATCGGAATATAAACCTGGTAAGTCTGAATAATCCTTTTCTAAATTCATATCAATTTTATCTCTTTCAATTTGTAATTTCCTAAATTTAATTAACTGAAATCATCTGTATTTAATTGGATTCCAATTTATTTTTAGAATATATGTGTAGTTATCTGGATCTTCGAAGTTATTCTCATCCCTTTTCAGCACGTAGCACATGCATGGATCAATCGTTTCGCGTTTATTTTGAACGATAGAAATAATATTTAAATAATATTTCATATGTTTTGAGACGATTGAATGATCATTTGTTTAAAGAAGATTTTTATAATTGACACGAAGGAATGATATAATTCTTTAAATTTATTCATACAAATGTTCAACTCAATATATATTTTTGATGTTGAATATTTTTTAACAGAGGAAACAAAATCTTTTAACGAGAATTTTCTAATAATTTAATTTTAAATCCTGAGAATGTAAGTAAGAATAATTTATTATCAATTCAGCTTTACACTCGGCTAATGCAAGTTCGATTCCTGCTCAGGGAGGATTTTTCCTCAAATTTTTCTGCAGCAGGTACAAAAATATTTAAAAATACGTTGATTTCTTCAATGAAATACATACAAGTAACAATATAATTATAATTTGAAATAACAATACCTATACACTAATTTGGAAAAATGTGTACGTATGTATATTTTATTATGGCCAACGAAGGATATACTTGGCTTTAATAGAATATTGTACGCCGAGGCGCATAATGAGGGTCTTTACGCGACGGTGCATTCATAAGTTTTGTTGGCACAGCGTAAAGTGTCGATACAGCGGAGTGTAATGCAAAGAGTGATCGTCCGCTGTATCGTAATATACAATATTACGGTACTCTACACTGTCGCATAAAAACGCGTAAATGCGCCAAAGTCACATAAAATTCATTTCTTTACGCCAATCGCATTATTGCCTGCATTAAATAGGACGTTTTTGTTGTAAAATGTAAATATTAATTGAGTGAAAGGCAAGAAAACCTTTTTCATTCTATGGAGAGTTGGAGACTATTTTTTTGAACTTTAATATTACATTTTGTAATTTGAATTAGTGTATAGTATCAATGAATAACTTAATGCTTTATTTTTAAAAATCCCCAAACTTGGGAGAGTCTACCTTTTGTTTTTAAAACTGAAAAGCTTGTTCAGTTGACAGAGCTTCTCTGACATTGTACTCTTTAGTGATAAATGAAGGCAGTTGTTAATCTAAAGTACAGAGAGTTGTCTTAATTTTTTTATTCAAAATATTGATCTGTGTGTGGGAATCAATAATAATAATTGGATATGAAGGAAAATTTAATTTTATGTAAGGAAAAACTTATCTTTTCGTAGTTATTTGAGATGTCATAGCAAAAATTATTTGCAACCAGAAGCGATTGCGAGTCAGTTTTGATATAAGCTTAAGAAGAGTAAGATGAAAAACGTTTCAGAAAAGTCGCGGATTCAAACTGAGTGTCTTATACTTTTTGTTCCATTCTTCCTGAAGCAATATACAATAATCTCCATATAATGGAAAACTTTTCGTTCTTTTTCAGTATGAAATTATTTTAATTTTACAACAAATACTTTCTACATAATTTTAAGCAAATTTTCATAATTTCAATAATTATTTATGCAGTTTGTTATATAAGAAGGTTAGGTTTTAAATTATGTTCCTCATAATCTTTTCTTGAAAACATCTTTTGGTTATTTGAAAGAAAAATCATATCTTTACATGCAGAATAATTAAATCCGTCCGCTTCATACTTTTTTGCATTCAATAAATATTGAATGAAATGTAAAACTTGATTCTTTGAAGTAATCAATATTCTTTTTCTGATAATTAAGAACATATCTTTTTCGCTCAATGAAATATTTCATAGCTTCAAATGATAATTTCGTGCAATCAGAATATAATATGAGAAGCAACAAGCCTTGCCTTTGGCAGAATCTTGTTACACTAAAAAGTTGTTGATCAATATGCAAACATTTTAAACATTTGTTTTTAATGTGATCGTTTTGTATTTGCGTCCTTTTTTCGTATAAATCCACTTCTGTGTAATATTAAAGAATCTTTTGTTTAATCTAAACAAGTTAAACGTGACTACAAATTTTTGTTATTTCAGTAATTTTCAGTCAAATTTATGGCAAACTTCTTGTTTCAACAGTTTTTTTCAAATTAGCGTATTGTCATATTTAAATATCTGGGATGCAGAAATAGAGGTTCATAAAGAAAGGTCTCTCGGCTCCACATGGACTGAGAAAAAATTAAAACTCATATAGATGGAAAAAAATATTAATATATCATGTGTGTTCATAAAACGAAATGAAAAATTGTTTATCAAAGTTAAATTTGATGTATTTTCAATTTTCTCAGAAGAATTTCCATTATGTTTTTCAGTGTGCAAAAAATTAGTTGAATGCTTATAGAACTCCTTATTTTACAATGTTGTATCCGATTAAATTTTTAATATTAGATATAGTATAGGCGTTTTTCAAATACGTCGACTTTCTTGGTTCTTTCAGATAAGGTATAAATAAGTTCTAGTTTGGCATACCAATTTTTATTGTAGAATATACGGAAACAACTTTTTAATACTTTTTGAAAAATGTTCCTTGACCATTTTGACTCGATAAAAGCCAATATTAGCTTAATTTTATAATCATTCACTTTAGGAAAAGAATAATTTTTACACAAGAGTTTGTAAAAAGAGAATAGTTCATATGTACATCTGCGGAATATTATAATGATTATTACCTTACTGATAACTTTATTTCTCCGAATTTAAAAACACAAAAGTTAAATCTATTTGAGATCGACGTTCCAGATGGATAAATATTTACGCAATTTGATTGTTTGATGTCATAGAAATCTATATAAAAAAATCTGCCCGCTACGAGGACACATTTTCATCGCGCGCTGTGCGCGCGGTTCGCAAGTTTGAGCGCGCCTAGAGCGCACGTCATTCGGATCTCGCGCTTCGCGCTCGGATATTCATTCTTTGCACTTGGAATGCTTCAATGAAACTTTATCAAAAACATATCTTTAAGATTCAAGTATTTATATGCGTCTTCACATTCGGAATTTTCTTCGTAATTAACTATAGTTAAAGTTTAAGTTGCTCAAAGGTCTGTAACTTTAAGGAACACATTCTCATTGTGACACACGCGCTACGCGCTCGATTTCTAATACTAACTTAATCATAAATGATGAGAATGTAATAAATTATAACAAATTCGTATCTCTTCTTTGGATAAACAACTTTTGTCTATTAATTTTTTTTGTCGTATCTTGTGCCGTTTCTCCACAAATTTTTCATTTTTATTTTTAATGTTATTTTTTACGATGACAACCAAAACTACGTGTCCTATCAAAAACTGTTTTATAATAAATTTGTAGATATGTTTTAGGTGCACAATTTTTGTTCACTAATTTCTTTTCGTAGCTTGTGTCGTTTTTAAAGAAATTTAATTTTTTTATTTTCAATGATATTTTTCAGGAATAAAACAAAAATTACGCGTCTGATAAAAACTTTATTAGCAACAAATTTGTATTTATTTTCTGTGTAAACAACTTTTCTCTATTTATTTTTTTCGTAGCTTGTGTCGTTTATCCAAAAATTCAATTTATTTTTGATATGAGTTTTTACGAATAAAACAAAAACTACGCTTCCTGTGAGGAAGTGATTAATAACAAATTTGTAGATCTTCCTTAGAAGCACAATTTTTGTCATTTCATCTTTTCTCGTATCTTGCATAGTTTCACCACAAAATGGAATTTTTTATTTTTTATTATTTTTTATGGGATCAAAATTTTAATTTTCGATTTTCCAAGAAAATTTGAAAAGTTGTTATAATAATCTTGTAGGGCTTCCAAAAAGCAACGTTTTTCTTTTCTTTACTTTTTTTCATTTCGTGCGTTGTTTGGCTTAAAATTTTTATTTTCGTTTGATTTTTTAAATTTTGTAACTTTTTTAAATTTGATAACGTTTCTTTATCGGAAAAAGTCATTCAAATAAATTGGATGGCTTGCTAAGGACTACGAATAGTTGCACATACAGTGTTTAAATCTTAAAAAAACTGGTCTCAAAAATTTTGAAAATGCTCTTACTTTTGCAATTTCTATCCAAAGTGGCTGGTTATCGTCCTCGTCCTTTGGTTTGGGATCTTAAACAAGTGTGCCGAAGCTCGATTCGATCAGTTTATTTTTTCGAGAGTTATAGTGTTTACGGGCAGACGGACTACCAGACTGACAGACAGACAGACGCTATCTTCAAAACTTGATTTTCGGCTTCAGGGGGTCTCAAAACGTGAAGATCCGTTGAAAAACTGTGATAAGAAATTTCAGACAATTCTAATACTTTCTCAATCATAAATGATGAGAATGTAAAAATGTGTAAATGAGAGATAAAAATTTAAAAATACTTTTTCCATGTTTCGAATGTATAGATATAATACAGTTCAATATGTTTATTCTTCAAAGAATTTTTTTCCAATGTAACCCTTTGTTCAACAACGTAAGAAAAAAGAAGAATTTAATAGTGTTTTACATTTACTTGCACTTTTCCCCTTAAATTTTGAGATCACTTTGTTTTTCATACGAAATCCGCTTACTTCTGATGAAAAAAATAATACAAGTTTGTCAAAAAAATTTGTTTAAATTCGAAGATGATACGTTAACTTAATATTTTCAACTTTTTTTTAAATTCTATAATAAAAATATCTTTATGAATCTGAAACAAAAATATTGGACCTAATTAAACGAAAAGATAAAAAATTAACTTGTTTTGTTCAAGCATGACAAAGTGTCCAAAATGATACAGAGAACAATATTTTAGAAACCCTTTAACGTACCTATAAAATAATTTTTAATCTCGTTTTTAACGCATTAATTCAGTTACCTCAAGAACAATGTGATTTAAAAAAGTGATAAAACCATTAAAATTTCTCAACTGAACATTTCGAGTTCAATTAAGGGTTAATTTAATTCCTAAGTTGAAAAACTTCTGCTGTAGATGCAGAGTAAATTACCAGCAATCTCTCAATTTGAATCAATGAAAATCATTACTGATATCATTCAGTGACAGTGAAATTTGTCTGGATTTGTGTAAAATTATTCTAAACAAACTCATTGTATGAATTTCAGAATTACGTATTAAATTGAAATAATTTTTACTTAAATCCAGACAAATTTTGCTATGCGTTCACTACCAACGATTTCGTGGTATAACAACGTAAAAATTAAAAGGTTTATTCACGGCGTGACAATTTTTAAATTATATAGCAGATTCGCAATGTTTTGGACGCATTTATATTGCAGTGGGGCCACACGGCAGAAGTGAAACTTCAAGTACGCTTCGCGTCATATCCCGTGCAGAAATCGCCAAGTTTCTTCCCGGTTCCAGACTTGGGCCAGGCTGGGGGCCCCTAGCCTGGGTCTAGCTCAAATTTTACAATGGCAGTATTATTCTCTTCGATTACTTATTACTTGCAAGTTTCATCATAAGTCATTATGGAAATTAAATATATAAAAATTCCTGAAATAAAAAGCACTCTAAGAGTCTGGAGGCATGAAGCAATCGACAGTATCCCATATTTACGAGGTGAAAATGCAAGTTAGTACTTATAATTATCATAAATAATATTTTCACATTAAGATTGCACGAGACTTCTAACCTCAAGCTGAGAAAACTTTTTCGTCGAATTATAAAGTGTCAATATTGGATCGTCCACAAATTACGTAACACGTTCTTCTTTTGTTTAAATAAAGACGAGAATAAGATTGCTGTGGCGTTGAAGAGGACACAATGATATAAACAAAAGAAAAACGTCTTACGTAAAATATGGACGATCCCTATGATGTTAATTTATGTAATGATCTTCACTTGTCAACATTAAATTTAATAACAAAATATTTTTGCTTATTTTCGACTTTTAATTAAGAAAATAAAAAATGGCTAGGAATCGATAATGAACTAGAGCCAAGCCTGGGACAAGCTGGGCGATCAAGCCTGGCAATTTAACCAAGCCCTGGCCAGATTTGACGTTTTATTCGAGTTTGGCCCAGGCTAGATCACCAGACCAAGGCCTAGTTTTGCCACGCCTGGGCCCTGTTTGGGCGAAGACCACATTTCTTCACCGTTTCCGACGTCTTCATGCAACATTTTCCCAACCCCATTTATATCTCAGTGAGAAGGGTTCATGCCTAGAAAAACAAAATTCATCATTTTAAAACAAGCACACAGATATTCAAATCAAGTATATCATATAATACTGTATTATATTAAATTATACTGTATTATATTTTATCATAGAGTATCATAGCATATGATAGTGTACCATAATGTATCATAGTGTTGTGTTGTATCATATTGTATCATATAGTGTGATAGTTTATCATATTGTATAATACTGTATTATATTGTGGCATCTTGTGCCATATTGTATCGTATTGCGTCATGTTGTATTATGTTGTATCATATTGTATCATATAATATGATATTGTTGCATACTGCATCATATTATATCATATAGTGTGACATTGTATCACATTGTATGGTCTTGCATCATATTGTATTATGTTGTATCAAACTGTATCATATCATATTATATTGCATTATGCTATATCATATTACATTATATTGTACCATATAGTTTGATAATGTATCATATAGGGTGATCCGGTATCATATTGTGTCGTATTGAATCATATTGTATCATATTTAATGATACTGTATCATATTTTATCATATTTAATGATACTGTATCATATTGTATCATATTGTGCCATCGTGTATCATATTGTGCCGTATTGCATCATATTGAATCATATTGTATAAAACTGTATCATATTTCAACTTATTATATGATATTCTCCTACATTGTATGGTATTGCATCATCTTGTATTATGTTCTATCGTATTTTATCATATTGTATCATATTATATGAAATTATATCAATCTGTATCATATTGTATCATACTGCACCATATTGTGACATATTGTATGATATTGTATCATATTACATCATATTATAAAATATTGCGCCACATTGTGTGGTATTGCCTCATATTGCATGATACTGTATTATATGATATTGTATCACATTATATGGTATTATTGTATCATATTGTATCATACAGTGTGATATTGTATCATATTGTGCCGTATTGCTGTACCATATTATATAATAGTGTATTCTATCGTATGATATCGTATCATATTATTTTATAATGTATAAAATTATATGATGCAGCTTCATATTTTATAATATTGCGTGATATTGTATGATATTGTATCATATTGTACGATACATGGTGATATTGTATGGCACCTGCTGCATGGCATTGTATCATATTGTATGATATTCCATAATATAGTATGATTATATATGATAATGTATTATGCTGTATCATAACGCAATATATTGTATCATAATCCAGAGGGGGGAGAGGATGGAGAGAAAGGGGGCGTGGGAGAGATAGAGTGAGGGTGAGATGAATTGAGGGGGTAGGGGAAGGAGAGATGCGGTATCCAGACCCAGCTTGGACGTCTTGGACGGCAACAGCTTGGCAGTCGCCCGGTTGTGCGGTCGTGCGGTCGTGCGGGCATACTTTTTTTGTTTTATTATATCATTAAGCCGTTTCCCTTTCGGGGTAGGCTTGAATTGCTCGGTGGTAAAGTAGTGATGTGTGAATGGGTATATAGGTGAAGGGCAGATAGGTATATAGGTTTAAGGTATAGATATTTTAGATTGATCTAGAATTCTCGTG